>RXID01016219.1:0-16444 GCA_005019695.1 Trichopus zeylanicus subsp. travancoricus | reverse complement strand
TAATATTCAACCTCAATGTATCATATATATTGATTTGTGTGCTCCATCTCCATCTCTCTCTCCTGTTCTGCTTTATTATTTTTTATTTACGTTCTTAAAACATTTTCAGAGCATTCCATCCTTGTGTTATCTGAAGGCACTTGTGAATACATGTGTGTCAGTTAAAGTGTTTCTGTCATGTACAGTAATATGCTTGATAATGTGTCTTAACATGGTACTGTCTCTCAATTTTTTTTTAAAAAAGAAAAACATCTTTCTGTCTATCACTGCAAGTGTTGAATTGGATGATGGAAATGGTAAATAAGCAACTGTATACATATCAATGATGCTGGCTTGATGTCATACCTTGGTTCAACAGTTTAAACCATGTTTTGTATGCTTTATTGATTTTTCTGACAATGCATTTTTTTTAAAAATACTTTCTGATGTCCATTCAGGTATCAAAACCTTCTAATGCTAAATGCCAGCCTGATAAGATTCCACCGTGAAGATTTCTTCAGGTTATTGGTATCTTAACTAACGTGTAATGCCCTGCAAGTTTTCCTTCAGGATGATAATATGTAAAAGAGAAATGAAATAAACAAACAATATATGCACAAATATGCCTCGATCTGTTTTTTTTTTTTTTTTTTTTTACTTACTTGTCTAGATCCCATGATTTTTGTTATAACCCTTCTTGGGAACTTATTCTTTAGTCCCATGTAAATTATTTACATTGTCCTGTAATAAGTGAGCTTTTTCTCATAGATTTATTCAATGAAAACTTGCAGCTTGACATGGAAAACAACTTGAACTGCTTTACAATAGATAGCTGTGCACTCTAGTATACCTGCACCTCTGAAGTTGAAGTTTATCTTCATGCCATTATCATTTTTGTCCTTCTGTCATTTGGAAGAATAGTAGCATTATCTTGTAATCAATAATTGACTAACCAGTGGTTTCATTGGTTGCTTATATTTTGCAGGTAAAGATTTGAGAATATTGTGTTTGGTTTTCGTCCTAAAATTAAGCAGGTGCAAACTTTAGAGTTCTTACTTTCTTGCTGTAGTTTTGTGCTTCAAAAAATGGATTCCCTTTTTGATTTGGATGTTCATTAGCTAATCTAAATCACATGTGAAAAATTTTATGTGGAAGCCAAAACCTTGTATATTTCTGTTATTGTTTCTCTTTATAATTAGATTTCACGTTCTTTTTGCGTGAAATATCTACAACAGAACTGCCCTTTCATATGCCTCCAAATATTATGGAACATTCCATTTGCGGAGCTTATTTAGGGTTCTTCTTTACACCTCTTTAGCTTCTGGATCTTGTTCTTACTTTTTTTTTTCTTTGTCAGTTGTCAGTATGTTTCTAAGCAAAATATTTAGGTATTACCTTTGATTATTAATTGGAACACTGCTGAGGTAGATTTCACTCTGAAGACACGTGGGCCCTCTCATCTGCAGTTTGACCTGTTTGATGGAATTTTTTCTTACTTGGCATCTTATTTTCTCTGTTTCTCTGGGAGTTTCATTTGAAACAAGAGAAAAACTCACTAAACAACATAGATCTGTAGATCTAATTCTGCATTGCTTAGTTTTTGTATTTATTAGGGGCTTATGTGGTTCCTCTTCTCTTGCAGAGATGCATGGTACTTGATGCTTTGTGGAGATATGCAAAGCCAGCACAACTGTTGGATCTTTATACATTTGATTGTGGGTCTTCAAAGTTTAACAACATCAACCCAAAGTTGCTGTTACTGAATGAGTATTTTTGGTTTCTTGGAAAAGGCACTATCCATGCTTCAAACAGTATGATTGAGAGCAGATTGGTTGAGGTGTCTAATACATGATGGAGAGTTAGTTCAGTAAATAGCGACTATGCATTATGTCCAACTTATCCATCTTCTTTTATCGTCCCAAAATTTATCGGGTATGTTGTTGGAATATTTTTGAATTTATGTGCATCTTTAATGGCATTTAGTAATTTATTTTGAAATCCTTCAGTATTTAAAAGCTTGAGGCTTACACATATTATCATAATAATAATGATGCAATTATATTAATGCTGTGGAATTGTAATGCCAGTGATGAAGAAATTATCGAAACCTCTAAGTTTCGTGCATGATGTCGGCTACCTGTAATTTCATGGTGTCATCCTCATGTGTACTGATATTCATTCCTCTGGATGTGCATTTCTTATGATTTTCTATATACCATCGGATACAAATACGTGTAGTTAGCAGAAAGTTAGTGCTTCATAGATTGGATGTCATGCTACAACTTGAAATCTTATACAATGTAGGGACTGGAGCTGTTCTTGCAGGATCATCCCAACCTTTAGTTGGTTTAATAATGAATATGAGGAGGCAATTGTTTTATTTGGTTAATCAATTCAATGTGATTGTTTTTCTAATGGAAGACTATTTTTAGTTGTCTTCATTGGAACATGCAAATGATTATTGTATTAAATTTTCCAGCAATGCAGATGAGAAGCTTGTCGCTGCTCTTTGCACTCAAAACTACTGGTGAGAAAGGATGAAGGTATTTAGTTAACCAATGTTTTCAAATTAGCAAGTCTTAGCAAAAACAAGGAGCCTCTTTTGTAACTTAGTGATTACTTTTGTGCTGCATTTTCTACTACTATTGTCATGCTTTTTGAATTTGATTCACTTTCTCTCTCGCTCAAATTTTTAGGATGTTAACAGACATAAATTCTATCGGTGTATTTAATTTCTTTTTCTTTCTCCATATAATATGCTATAGAATACATCTCAAATAATGGAGTGGCCTTTCTTAGGAAGCTATATATTGCTGATGCACCAAGGAAGAATGCTTTAGCAAATGGGGCAATGGGAGGTGGTTCAGGATCCTCTAATTATCTCAAATCTGAGGTCTATTTTTGTGGTCCTATGTATCTTGTGCTTCTCTCCTGTTAGCATTACTCTCACTGCTCTCTTTATACATACGATTATTACCTTTTCCAGATTGTCTTTTTTGGGATCAATAATATACATGCCATGAGAGAAAGTCTTGCATGGTTAAGAGACTACTTGGACACCCATGGGACAACATCATCTGATGGCCTGCCATCTTTCTTGGTAAGCTGCAGGCACCACTTTAGGTTTTTACTTGGTGCGTTATTTTGAATATCAATAATATTTTGTGTGATGCTTCCATATATGCTCTGATATGTTCAAATTTTATACATGAATAAAAAAGATGTTGGGAGTGTCAAAACTCAGGCCTTCTCAGCAGAGAATTCTGGGGTTCTGTTCTTATTCGATTATCTATGAAAAGGTAGAAGGATACACAATAGATTCTATCTCAAAGCATAGAGTATATACCCTGGACGCACGGCCATAGAGGGCTTTACTAAAGACCCAATTACAAAGCAACTAAAAGTCCAGGACACTAGAGTCTGACCCCATTTATTTGTATGCTTTAACAGGGAGAGCATAGCATCATAAATATAGCTATTTGTCTTCTTTTATTGGTTTGGCTTTACTATTCTTGGTAAATGCATTTTTCCCTTTCTCAGATGGAACTCTCTAGTTTTAAGTTGCCAGAAAATTCATGACGAGGCACACGACCTGTATTTGATGAAGTTTCTAGTATTTGTCTAGTGATCTCCAGGAACCTTGGGTTGGAGGCTTTCTTTTCTTATGTAAAGAGTCAAGAGATAAGGGAAGACATGTAGGTCTACCAACTTGTTTTTGATCGTTACATTATATGGTGGGGTTTGGAATTTTCTTTTTTATAATGCCTTACAAGAAATATTATAGATCTGATGACACTTGATTGATTCCAGAAAACAATATTTTAGTCACTCACAACTATCGTGTATCAAATCTGACCTTGTTTTGCGGACTAAGATCATCCTGTTAAATTCAAAAACTGAACGACTTATAGTAGTTACTTGCAACTATCTGCATTTATATTTTTGATCCTTCTAAAAGCTTTCTTTTTATTCACACCCTTTCCACTATCAATAATCTTTCTCATCCCCCTCTATTATCTGCTGGCCAGACTCCTAAAATCATCCTATTTTCCTACACTTGGTACCCAAAATTATTGTCTTTTTGACAAATCACTCTGAGCTGCCTATGAGCTGTTGTTAACAATGTGCAATATCACTGACTCGCCTTTTGCATCAGTCAAAGGTCTGCGTCTGGTTTGATACTGGACGATATTTATGTTTCACCCCTAACCAAGTTGCAACTTAGTTTAGTCTGAGATGCCAATTTGTTTAGGTGATTTCTTTGAGTTTCATGGTAGGAAGTCTGTTTATTGTGTAAATTGCCTTTTTGTGTTAGAGGTGATTGGACCTGGGGTGGTGGCAATTTCAGCAGTATCTCGGCTTCTGTTTCAACCCTGGGAGACACTGGGTGGTTGATTCATGTTCAGAATGTCCTGGCTGGTTCAGATTGGATCGGTGCACGTGTTGCCCTAGAATCAGCATCTTTTTGTACATTGCAGGTTTCTTTCCTCATTGCTCTTCTTTTTTCACCTTTTGGAACTTCGATATAGCAAGTGGCTTGTGCATTTTACTCCACAGCATATCTACAGTTAGTTTTCATCTTTTTAAAAAATGTTGCACCTTATCCGTCATACTAATTGCAGGTCACATGTCTTGGCGTTAACTTTGTTTTAGGGAAAATCATGAGACAAAAGTTCTGCATGGTCCATTTTTTACTTATAAACATCCTTAGGTTATGTTTTCATTGCTTGTAGAAAGTAAATTTATTTTAAGAGATCATAAGCCAGGCTGATGATTCATAAGTACTTCTACAGAATATATAATCCTTTACACAAGCGAATTGAAGGTAGAAATTGATTAAAGAAGTTATCTTTACTAACCAAAAAAGCCGATTGCATGTTGATGTTTTTGTTAAAGATTTAGTTTATCTGTACCATTTATTTGAGGTGGTCTTCTACACCTGTACCCAGCGTCAGGATGTTCATCATTTTTCTGCAGTAATTCTATGTCACAATTGCTTTTATTTTTCTTGCAATGAATCCAGACTTTTGAGTTCCAGGGAGAAGGCTGTGTGATAGACTAATAACATTTAGATATTACAGTTCCTTTAGCCAGCCTATCTGCAGGTTTATTGCCTTAAACGGACGTGCATAAGAAATGAGTCTACCACTGCCTTGTAGTAATTAGTAAGCCGGCAAGGAATTAGAAGTAAGGTCCATGACTGCACTCATTGACATTTCACATATAACAGTCCGAGTTTTTGGTGCTATCAAAAGTTGGAACGGAGTTTTAATCCGTTCCTGCCAACAGACTTCTACCTTTGTTTGGAAACTATGGCAATTTTGGGGCACTACTTTGTAACTAAGTTTAGTGATTTTTCTGGACTGAATTATGCAGATTCGTTAAGCATATCCTCACATTTCTTTCCTGAAAATATTTTTGCAGATGCTTATGTTTGAGGTTTTCCCCCATTTTTGTCTTACCCATGTTCATGGTACGTCCTTTTGGAAAGGAACACAGCTTACAGGTTATATATTCTCCATTAATATACAGTGGAGCTGTGGTTGAACATGGGAATCAAAAGGTCAGATACAGACAAAAAAAAGGCATGGGTAGAGGACATGAGAAGAAGTATATGAACACAAAGATATACCAAAAAAGCTGTGTAGAAGTTTTCAGAAAAAAACAATCAAGCAATAGCCCAAACTAGATAGGGAAAATTCCCTAATATCCCCTCACAAATTTTCATTTTCCTGAAAACTTCTTTTAATATTTCAAATTTCCAATTAGTCCATGGCAGTGCATTTTAGTCTGTCACTGTACTTACAATAGTACTATAATAGTTGTGAAAATATAGAACTCATGTGATCAAATACAAGGACCATATGATTATTTGGATTTTTTAGTAAATTAAAAAAATTCTCAAGAGGCTATTGAGAATTTGATAAGTCAGAGAGTTTTTAGGGATTTGACAATTTTGGAGGGTGTTATAGAGGATTTTCTCAAATAAATATAGTAGAAGAAATTGGCAAAACTTTTTTTAATTCAAAGATAAACCAAAACAGATTTGAGTGGAAGTATATCTAGAAAATGTGTGGGTGCTAGCAATGAAGAAGTGGTGATAATGTCAGATAGAATTAAAGGTTAAGGACTGGTTTGTAGCTCACTCCAGATTTGACCAGATCACAAGCCCTAAATTCCTGACTGTCCGAGAAGGGTGAAACTTTCAATCCACAATCAACAACTGACAAGATGAGACAGGAATGATCAAATCAATCCTTGATGGTTTAGTGGCGGCGACCTAGGGATCTGCTATTGATATTATTTCTTCTGAGATTGAACTTAATTTGAATTTCCCAAAACTCCTTTTATGACTGCAAATCAGCTTGACGATTTGTTGACATCATTATTAATAAATTTGATATTTTTCAAATTCAAAAATTTCATGTTGATGGTCCTAAACTAGAAGGTCCTCTAATATCCGAACGATGGGTTCAATTTAGTCTGCCAAACTCCCCTAACAACACCCCATGCAAACAGAAATTCATGTAAAACGATGTAGGAATCTACACTGTTTAATGGCAGCAAGGTTTTTGAACTCATATAGGATGATGGTGAATAATGACAATAATGATGGTGCACTGGCACTAGAACAAGCACTAAACATTACTGCACAAGCTTTGGAGACAACGATGGAGTGAACCAAACTGGAGGCGGCCTTGCTCGGAATGCATGAGCAGGATAGAGATCCTCAAATGTCTTCTTCTCTAGATCGAATACCCCGACATCAGGGACAAGCAAGCTGTATGCATCTAGGCCGTAACTGGCCACCAAGTCATCTGTGTAGTAGATACAGTTCTCTCTCAGTCCAGGAAGATCGCGGACGGAGAACAGAGTCGTCTGCTCCCCCCCCAAGAAGAGAGACATGCCTTTCAGGTCGTGGACAGGCACCCAGCAATGAGCTCTCCAATCGAACCTCTGTACATCAAAATTGCGAGTTTTGAGGAACGCCTCCTTGTCTGGGAGGCTGGCCGCCGCCTTGAGAAACCTGCGGACATGGATCACATCTTTGCCGTCTGAGGAGACCGCCAGGTACGTGCCTTCATGCAGGGGATGTGGTCGGCTTTCTATGAGGAGCTTCGGTTTCGCATCTGGTGTGTCAAGGTCCAATGTCTGGACTCCGTCTTCTCCTCCTAATATCCAGAGCTTCCTTCCTACTAGGACTGCATCACCGCACGCAGAAACCGGTTCTGTTGGCGGTGACCAGGAGTTATCCCCTGGCCGTGCGAAGGTCAGGCATCTGTCCACGATGAGCACCACGACGCAGTCGTTGCCGCTGCTGGTCCCGCCAACGATGGCCTTGTCGATGAACATGCCGCGCACATCATTGGCAGTGAAGACCTGCAGGAGTTCGGTGACGTTTGGGTGGGTGGTGAGGGGGGGTAGCTGGAGGCGGGCGCGGGTGAGGGGATTGAAGAGGGAGACCTCGAGCTGCAGACTGACGGTGAGTAGCCAGCCGTTGTAGGAACCGAAGACACGGTGGTTGGTGAGTTCGGGGTTGTTGGGGAGGCGGATGAGGCGAGACTCCGGGAAGCTGAGGAAGAAAAGGGAGTTGGAGTGGTCACCGCCGGGGCTGGGGACCATGAGCCAGGGGTGCTGCCGGGCGGATGGGTCGCAGAAGGCGGCGGCGGAGGACCAAGAAGAGCAGACGGAGATGAAGCGGAGGAAGTCGAGGACGGGTAGTTTCTCAGCGATCTGTTCCAGAAGAAGGACCGGGAGCCGCACCCAGTCGCGCTCAACATCGTTGTTGTTGGTTGCCATTGGAACGCCGATTCCTGACTGATGATTGGTCGGGGAACGAGGAGGTTCCCATAAGCTGAAGACTACCTTCTTTTGAATCATGGGCTCTAAATGGGCTGATTTTTGATGGGCCCGCTTATGGCATGGATTAGGCCTGATTCAAGCCCGAATTTAACTGCTTTATCCTCACATTCTGTCTTCTGACCGGCCTCGTTTAAACGAGGGCAGAGACTCAGATAGGCCCAAATCTAAATCTAAATATATATATATATATTTGAGAAGACCAGCATAAAAGCAAGGTTTTAAATCTCAGTTTTGGTTTCGGTTTTGGCACCCACCGAAACTGATATTTTTCGGCCGTTTTAGTTTCGACCAAAAGATTTTTTTAAATTATTAATTATGTGTTGGTCAGATTTTAACTATATTTTGACTCTATTTTAATTGTACTTTGACTTCAAATTAAAAATACGATAAAATCTTAAGATTTTTTTAAAAATTTAAAAATTATGAAAAATGTTATAATTAATTTTACCATAATATTAAATATTATTTTAATTAATTAAAATTAATTTTGATAGTTAATCACTGATATAGTCTATTTTTAATATATATTTTGTATGAAAAATATATGAGAAATAATATGAATATGATTAAAATTTAAAAATTAATATAAACAAATTTAACTTATCATTGAAAAGTATTTGACACATATATAGTTTATTGATTATAATGTAATATAATTAATCATCATCATCATCATAATCATCATCAGTTGAGTTTGGAAAATCTGGGTGTGAAATTATAATTCAGTACTTGTACGATTCGGACGAGCATTTATAGACAAACGAGCTAGAATAACTAGTTCTGCGCGATCTTGTGACAACGGCTCAAATGGGAGTGAGATTGATACAATTTTTTTTTAGCCTATGCCTTCGGTGGAACAGTCATGCACGTATGCACATGAATAGAGAAATCAATGCATTTCGGTCAAAATTATTTATATTTTCAGTTTCGACAAAAATATTTATTTATTAATTAATTATATTTTGACCAAAAATTAATTTTATTTTAATTATTTTTTAACTTTAAATTAAAAATATTATAATATATTTAAAATTATTTGAAATAGTGAACAGTATCATACACTAAAAACTCATACACGTTAATAGTCTTATGCATGTGAACAATATCTACCAGAGACCGGTGAGGGTGTCGGAGCCGAGTTGGCGACAACACTAGCGCGGGTGCGAGGCCGGCGCCAGCTCATGGGCGTGGGCGTGGGGGCCAAGCTTGCAAGGGCTCGGTTACTGGTGTGAGGCCGGCGAGGGCGTGGGCACCAAGCTGGCAAGCTCGCTTACGCTCGTACTTGGGCACGAGCGCCAGAGGCCGACGCGAGGGCGTGAGGCCAGTGACAGCGCAGACGCCAAGTGGGTGAGTGTGCTCGGGGGAACGCACGAGTGCGAATGTTAGAGGCGGGCGCGAGAGCGCGTGCGCAATGCCGGTGAGGGCTTGGGCGCTAGCGCGAGGCCAATGAGGGCGTGAGTGTGAGCACAAAATCGGTGATGGTTGCTCGAGCTCTTTGCCAAAGCTCGCTGCGCGCTCTCTCCACTCTCCGCACTCACTCTACGTTCGTTGCCGCTGTAAAACTCTAATCCTAAATCAAAATCAATTTAGTCATTTCAAAACGTTTCGGCCGAGATTTAAAACTCCGTATAAAAGCAAATAACGACTGTTAGCTTTGTTATCTCATTAAGAAAAGACTTTTAGCTTTGTTCAAATAAAGTGCACCAAGGTTATATTGATGATTAAGATCTCAATTTTTAAGATCACAATCGGATTAACTCGATTACAATCTAAATTCAATTATAATAATTTTAAATCCATTTAATTGGGATCATATTCGAATCAGATTAACGGGTACAGTTATATATTGTCTTGTTTAAGTTCACTATAAGTGAAAGACTTTCGAATTTCGAGTTAAGGGTTTTAAGGGGCCTAATTCAGATAGGCCCATTTGGAACATCGCGAAGGCCCAATAGAGCCCAAATATAAATTTTGAATTTTTTTCAAATAAAATAATTTATTTATTCGGTTGCTAAGAGTCATTTTTTGCTTTTTATTCTATAGAATTACGGATCCGGTTGCAATATCTGGATAATCATTTACATACGAAAATAAAATATAATTGTCAAGTGAATACTGAGGGTATGAAATAATTTTTTATCTAATCGACCCTTTTTTGTAAAAAGATGAATAACACCATCTCTCTTCGAATTGACCTTGAATTAATTATCATCGAAATAGACCAAATCCCGAACTTCGAAAGTACCCACGTGATGCTCTTCGGTCAGACGGGCCGACAAATGGAAGAAGGTTTTGACTAAGTCAAATATTTTGACCCAATGATCGTCCTTGAATTTTCACACCTTTTTTTTATGAATAAATGTTTTTGTTTTTTCTGATTGTTCTTTTTTTAATTAAGATAAAATCCATCAATTATTCCCATCTTTCCAAATTAAATGAAGGCATTAAACTAGAGCATATATAAAAATACCAAGGATGCGTTTGACTTGTTTTTAATAATATTAATCGTATTTAAATTCAAATATACTAATTTAAAACATTTGCGTGATGAAAAAGTTTTTCATTATGCATTAATTAATCATAATTATTTCACGACCGTTTGGTCCAGATGATAAACACCTAATGTTTCAAGAGGAGAGGAAACTCATGTTTGTTTTGTGAAATTTTAAAATTTTAAAATTTTTTTAAAAAGTAAAACATATAAAATCCAATATTTGTTTTATAGAATTTTGAAATTTCGAAACTTTTAAATTTTAGCAATTGTAGGATTTATTGGTTCTTTAAAATTAGTGAAAATTTAAAATTTTGAAATTTAGGATTCAACATGAGAGGTCACGTGCTGAGTTATTACACTTATAACTTTGAAATTTATAAATCAAATAAAACAAATAAAAAATTTGGAAATTTCGAAATTATATGTTTAAAAATACAAATATGCCGCTAGAATTTTCAAAATTAGGATTGTGAAGTTTCCAAAATGTTAAAATTTTTAGAACTTTAAAATTCTACGAAACAAATAAACCATTATAGAAGTGGAGATGAGATAATCGTTCTCTCTCTGTGAAGTTTAAATACAACCTCTTAATTGAGAGAGGAAGGAAACTATTTTTTTATGTCATTATATGAAAGCTGCTTTGTCTTCAAAAAATTGAAGTTTTTGCTTGACTGATGTTTTAGAACATAATATAAACTCTCGTAGCAAAGCTAAGGCTGAAAATGTTGTTCTTCAAAGCCTTGTTTGATTTGGAATCAGAATTAGTCAATTTCAAAAAAAAAATTTATAAAATTAATATTAGTTATTTTATACTGTTATTAAATTAAATTATTATAAAAAATTAAATAGTTTTTCAAACTTTTAAATTATTGAAGCGTTAAGTTTAATAAAAAAAATATTAATTTATAAAAATAATTTATTAGTCTCGATATTAACTCTGATATTGATCTCGAATCAAATAGTGTCCGAGCGACTAAATTTTAACATGAAATATTGGTTATGCTCATGTACAGCAGAGCAGAGAAGCAAGCTGGGAGGGGTGGTAGATTTGCCAGGGAGACACTGACAATTGTTCTCCCATTTTTGCAGTGGAACTGGTGTCTAAGAGAAATAGATCAGATATGTTACAACTACAGCCCTGAATCAGTTGTTGCTTAGTTCCTGTTTCTGTTGACTGTTAATCCACTGGTACTTTATTATTTGTTTTTTGGAACCTTAATCATCGAATTTGTTTTGATATTTTATAATAATACAAACGGTATATTGTTGTATCTCTTTATATCTTCACTGGTAAAACTATAAAATGATAAATTCCGGTTGCTAAAGAAATATAAATATATATATACAGGGAAAAATATAAATTAAATTGCTATTTTTTTTATTAAATATCATTTGAATGTGGACTTTTCTAAATAAAATTGAAGTTTTCTAATTTCCACCTCGCATATAATGGTCAAAGAGAATCTAAGGGTCTATTTAATTATAAAAAATACTCCAATTTTCTCAAAAATATCTTTATAGAAGTAAAAAAATGAGATGTTATTCAAAAGTAATTTTTTTTCAATTTTAAAAATTAAAACTACTTTTTAATTTTCTAAAAATATATGAGATATTAAAAACACTTTAAAGTTATTTTCTAAAATTTTTTTATAACTTATTTCTCTAGAAAAATATGTATCTCTCCGTATTTCTCACTTTTATATTATCTGAATAATATATTTTGTACGAAAAATTTATAATTATATTATATTTAAAGTAGTAAATTTTTATAATGTTTTTTAATTTGAGAGTTATTATTCACTTAATAAAAAAAAATAGTCTTAAAAATAGACATAAATTAATAAAATATAATAATAAAATAAGATTAATCTATATGTAATTTTTAAATAAAAAATAACATGTTTTTCTAAGTATTTTTTAAAATTTAAAATTTAGTTTCATATTTTACTGAAGGTATTCTCTATTTATTTTCAGATTTTTTTGTAAAAAAAAAATATAAAAACAGAGATAAAAAATTAGAAATAAAAAAACAAAAAATATTTTTTTTAACTAAACAGGCCCTAAACAAATTCTAAAGAGACGAAATGAGTTTGTAGTTGGCGGTCATTTCCATGACCGTAAATGCATTTATCTCTTTAAGGTTCAGTCACGCATATAATTAAGTTTAATGCACGATCGATCTAATCGAGATTTATATTATGAATTTCTAAAACATTCTTGATACATTAACAAATTTAATTGATATTCTGAATCAGCGAATAAATCAGTTCATCCGATTTGGATACTTAATGGGTAGATCCGAACCCTCCTCCATCGATCAGTAAAAGCAAAAAAAGGTTAAAAATATTGATAAATAAAAACTTTGACTTGTAATTAGAGAAAGCAATGAAAGTCAAGTTTATTAAACAAACATATCTTCTTTTTTTTTTTTTTCTATCTAGAAATAACCACGCAAATGTGCGATTCAAAGAAGTCCTTTTCAAACCCTAATTCTTCCCCCTTCTCTTCTGCTCCATTTTTCTATTTTTCTAGTTTTCTTCGCACGTCACATTGCTACTATCTTGTTATAAAATGCGAAAGCTCACCAAATACCAACCCCTTCATCTTCATCGATCATCGGCTTCTTCTTCTTCTTCTTCTTCTTCCCCTTCATCTTCCCATTTCTCTTTCTAGTCGTCTGGCTCTTGACCTTGAGATGATCTCTGCACCCAAAAGCCTCCCGCAATCCGCTGTCCTCATCTTCCTCGCCTTCGCTGTTGTTGCCGTCACCGCGGCCGCCGAATCAGAGGATGTCACCTTCCCCATCTTTACCAAAGACAACACCGACAGTGACTTCCACTTCTCCTTGTACACCGGCCTGAGCTCTGGGGCCCTGCAGATCACGCCGGACTCCTCCAACAATCCGTCCAGCTACCTCGCCAACAAGTCCGGCCGCGTCATCTATAACAAGCCCTTCCAGCTCTGGCAACCCTCCCGTGCCGGCAACCGGTCAGCCTCCTTCAACACATCATTTCTCATCAACGTGTACCGGACCAACAAGACCATCGACCCCGGCGAAGGCATCGCCTTCGTCATCGTGCCGTCCACCGAAGACCCTCCTCCGGGCAGCGACAAAGGCTACCTCGGTCTAACCAACCAAACTCTTGACGGCAACCCCTCCAATCAGATCGTCGCCGTCGAGTTCGACACTTACAAAGAATCATACGACCCCGACGACAACCATGTCGGGCTTGACATCAACAGCATCAAATCGATTACCAGCACATCGTTGAGGCCGCTCGGCATCGAGATCTCGCCGGTGAAAGCGGCCAACTACACAGTTTGGATCGACTACAATGGCATAGCACACCGGATCAACGTGTACATGGCCGTCCAAGGTGAGCCAAAACCTGGCAAGCCACTCCTGAGTGCAACACTGGACATCAGTCTGTACGTAGCTCAATGGTCTTACGTCGGCTTCTCGGCGTCCACCGGCGATAACTACGAGCTCAACTGCGTGCTAGCATGGAACCTCACTGTCGAGAATCTCGGCAGAAACAAGGGCAGCAGACTGGACGCACGGATGATCGCCGTGATCACTGCTGCATCGCTTGTTTTTTTGTTTGCGATTGCTGGATTGATTATTTGCTGCAAATACATGAAGAGAAAGAAGGTAGGGGACGATCCGAGCGTTCTCAGCGCCTTGAAGACCTTGCCCGGGACTCCAAGGGAGTTCTCCTTCAAGGAGCTGAAGAAGGCGACGAACAACTTCGACGAAAAGCTCAAGTTGGGGCAGGGGGGGTTCGGCATAGTATACAAGGGAGTGCTCGAAGTCGCGGGCGAGAACATGGAGGTGGCCGTGAAGAAGTTCTCTAGGGACAACTCCAAGTGCCATGTTGATTTCTTGGCTGAGCTCACCATCATTAACAGGCTCAGACACAAGCATCTCGTCAAGCTTGTTGGTGAGTTCTTTCTTCTCTTCAATTTCATCTCCTACACATGAATCAAATCCTGTTAATTTCACATAATCACCGATTAACTCCAAATAATTATCTTGTTTTCGTTGCATTAACTGCATATATTACTTGTTAAGACTTCTCTGACCTTGAGCATTCGTTGATGTTAAGACATAATTAAATATATGATTACAACCATAAAATGCATTGTTTCAGAAAGTGAAAGTTAGTCTATCTGTAATCCGAATAATTAAGAGATAATTAGGGATTCTTGTACTCGATGCACATAAACAATGCATCCAGTGGTCATTTTCAATTGAAATTTATAGCTGGACAACTAAACATAATCAAATGCTTCCTTTGAATGGGCATCATGTTTCTGACATGAGCTTCAAGCTTCACTTTAATCAAAATGTACGACGTTGATTAGTCATCCTGATTACTTGTTTGAATGTGATGTTTACACTCGTCTTGATTAAGAATTCTCCGACCCTAATTATCAAGATTCAAGAAGCTAAATTTGTCCGTTGTATGTTTCTAGGATGGTGTCACAAGAATGGCGTTCTGCTGTTGGTCTACGACTACATGCCCCACGGAAGCTTGGACCAGCACCTCTTCAGCGGCACCGACCGGCCGCTGCTCCCCTGGGACCGCCGCTACAACATCATCGTCGGCGTGGCCTCTGCCTTGAGCTACCTTCACAACGAGTACGACCAGAAGGTGGTGCACCGAGATCTCAAAGCCTCCAACATCCTCCTGGACTCCGGCTTCAATGCTCGCCTTGGGGACTTCGGCCTCGCCCGAGCACTTGAGACTGACAGAACTTCATATGTGGATATCGAGCTTGGCGGCGTGCCAGGCACCAAGGGCTACATCGCACCGGAGTGTTTACACACCGGCAAGACCACCCGGGAGTCTGACGTCTATGCATTCGGGGCTGTCGTGCTCGAAACTGTCTGCGGCCGCCGTCCTCTCTGCGACATCTCCGGCTTCCATTTCCTCGTCGACTGGGTCTGGAAGCTGTATCGCGAGGGCCGAATATTACACGCCATCGACCTGAGGCTCGGCAGCGACTTCGAGCCGGTGGAGGCCGAGAGGCTGCTGCAACTGGGGCTGGCCTGCAGCCACCCGGCACCCGGCGAGCGGCCGAAGGCGGAGGTCGTGGGGCAGGTCATCTCCGGCACGGTGGCGCCGCCAGTGTTGCCGCCGTTCAAGCCGGCTTTCACGTGGCCCTCGGCGGTGGTCAATGAAGATGATCTGGCGACCACTTCAACCAGTACGGTGTTGACGTCATCTTCGTATGCCGTCTCGTCAGCAGTGAGGACCTCACAGTGCCTCAGCAAGGAAGTCCACGTGTCATCGGCCGGCGACTTTTCCGCCGGCCCTTCGGTGATGAACAGGAACGGTCAACCCTAACTTTTAATTAATATATTTCTAAGAATGTGGAAAATGTGAATATATATTTGGCCCAATTGGTAGGTGACGGTCAAGTCCTAGCTTTTTTTTTTTTTTTTTGAAAAAATGCTAGGTGTGGAATTTTTCTTAGTTTATTTTTATGGATTTTTTTTTTGCTAGTTTTGTTTTTAATTAATTACTGTATTTGTTGTTTTGATCTTGTAATTAACAGCCTCTCTATTTGCACCATTTCACTTATCATTTTTTTATTTTTTTCTACCAATCTCGTTGATTTTTGGTTTAATGGAAGGAGTGATCGAGATAATAACAAATTAGAGTTAATAGTATTTATATGAGTACTTGTAATTTGAAATGCTACATCTTTTAGAGAATTTCGTGTACCGATTTTTTAAATAAATTCATAAATCTTTGAAAAGCTTCCCACATACATAGGTATATTTGTCTTAAATATTTGCGTCTTATAATTAGAAATTTCATTTTAATCAATATAATTAAATTTTTTTGCAAAAAAATATTTTTTTATTCGAAACAAGCATTTTTTTATTTTTTCAATTTGATAATAAACTTCGTTTCATTAAAAAAGTTTCTTTGTCATTTGCGTAGGAAATTTTCGAAAATATCGGACAATGCATAGATCGTAAAAACATCGAATTATTTGGATTATTCTACTTACAACTCTCTCTCATTCACAATTTGGTCAATTTGAATGCTGTATGATTAGCCTCTTCGTGACACTATTCAAATATCACATGACAGT
>RXID01016218.1:0-33629 GCA_005019695.1 Trichopus zeylanicus subsp. travancoricus | reverse complement strand
TTTATTTTCCTTAAATATAACACTTGAAATTCTAAAGGTTTACATTAGAAACTAGTTAAAAGATACTTAGAATTTAAAAAGGCTCCTAGAATTTTAAGTAATATTAAATTTAGTCAAATTGGGAAATACTCCACTTGAGATGATTCTAGTAGGCTAAACTAGGATTCCACATGGATCAGCCCCCTTGTTTTTGAAGGAAAATGACTTGACTCAGCTTGAACTTTTACCTGGTAACTGGCCCAATGTTCTCTTCAATTTGGTTGTCACTAGCTGATACATCAATATCTGCTTATTGGGAAGGATATGTCCTCAAATCCAACAGGTCTACATTTTTGGGATAGGGCAAAAGATCACGAACATTAAAAGTAGCTGAAACATTGTAGTCTCCAGGTAAGTCTATGTTATAAGTATTTTTCCCAACTTTTTGCAATACCTTGAATAGGCCTTCAGCTCGTGGCTTCAACTTTGACTTCCTCTTGCTTGGAAACCTTTCTTTTCGCAATTGAATCCTCACCAAGTTTCCTGGAGCAAACTGAACTTTCTTCCTATGCTTATCAGCTGCTTGTTTGTAAGGTTTACTCTTCTTCTCAATTTGTCCCTGAATCTGCTCATGTAGCATCTTCATTGTTTTTCATTACCATCAAAACAAACTCTTTCCAGCTCAGAAAGTGGAGTGAGATCAATTTGGTTGATAGGATTGAGGCCATAAATAATCTCAAATGGAGTACTCCCTGTAATGCGATGAGTGCTCCTGTTGTAAGCAAACTCTGCATGTGCAAGGTGTTCATCCCAACTTTTCAAGTTCTTGTTCATCAAAGTTTTCAACAAGGTTGATAGAGTTATCACCTCAGTTTGCCCATCAGTTCGTGACATGTGGTGCTAAACAACAGTTTGGTTCCTAACTTTCTCCACAATGTCTTCCAAAAATAACTAAGGAACTTTAAATCATGATCTAAAACAATATTTGTGGGAACTCAATGAAGCTAAATAATCTCTTTGAAGAATAGATATGCAATGTGAGAGGCATCATTTGTCTTGTGACAGGGAATAAAAGGAGCCATTTTCAAAAATCGGTCTGCTACCACCATAATAGAATCCTTTCCCCTTTGTGTTCTTGGCAGCCCAAGTACAAAGTCCATGCTCACATCAGTTCATGGGATTTCTGAAACTGAGAGAGGGGTGTGCATGCTAAGGCCTTATGACAAGCAATACATTTGTCGACAATTGCTTTCACATTCTTTATAAAAAATGTTCATGTAGCATTGCCATAGATTTTGTTAATCCCAAAGTGACCAGCAAGACAACCACTATGAACTTCTCGAATTAAAAGCTCTCTTAATGAACTTTGAGGAATGCATAATTTCTCATACTTGAACAGAAAGCCATCATGTTTGAAATATTTGTCCACAACATTCTTATCACAGGAAGAATATATGGAAGAGAAATTTGGGTATGTTTGGTACAACTCCTTTACCATTTCAAATGCAAGCAATTTCACATGGAGCATAGAGAGCAATGCATGTCTTCTAGATAGTGCATCCGCCATTACATTTGAACTGCCAAATTTGTGCTTGATAATAGATGACAATGATTGTAAGATCTCAACCTACTGAGCATGCATCCTTCTGAGTTTACATTGCTCTTTTAAATGCTTTAGCCACTCATGATCAGTGTGGATGACAAACTCCTTTGGAAGAAGATAATGCTGTCTTGTCTCAAGTGCACGAATAATAGTGTAAAACTCTTTATCATAAGTAGAATAGTTTAATAAAAAACCTGATACTTGTCTCGCTGAAATAGGCAATAGGGCAACCCTCTTGATATAACACAGCTCCAATTCCAACTCCAAAAGCATCACACTCAATTTGGAAAAGTTTTGGAGGTCTGGTAGTGCTAAAAGAGGAGCTGAACAAAGCTGATGCATCAATCTCTGCTGGTTGCGGAGGATTTGTCCTCAAATCCAGTAGGTCTACATTTTTGAGATAGGGAGAAAGATCATGAATATTGGAAGTAGCTGAAACATTGTAGTCTCTGAGTAGGTCTATCTTATAAAGTATATTCTCCAATTTTTTGCAATACCTAGAATGGACATTCAGATCGTGGCATCAACTTTGACTTCCTCTTGCTTGGAAACCTTTTTTTTCTCAAGTGAATCCCCACCAAGTTTCCTGGAGCAAACCGAACTTTTTTCCTATGCTTATCAGCTGCTTGTTTGTAGGCTTCATTCTTCTTCTCAATTTGTCTCTGGATCCGCTCATGTAGTATCTTCATTGTTTTTTCTCTTTCATTAACTCTTTCTTGCTCAGGAAGTGGAGTGAGATCAATTGGGGTGATAGAATTGAGGCCATAAATAATCTCAAATGGAGTATTCCCTGTAGTGCGATGAGTGCTACTGTTGTAGGCAAACTCAGCATGTGTTAGGTGTTCATCCCAACTCTTCACATTCTTGATTATCAAAGTTCTCAACAAGGTTGATAGAGTTCAATTTACCACCTCAGTTTACCCATCAGTTTGTGGATAACATGTGGTGCTAAACAACAGCTTGTTTCCTAACTTTCTCCACAATGTCTCCCAGAAATAACTAAGGAACATCACATCATGATCTGAAATAATACTTTTAGGAACCCCATGAATCTTAATAATCTCTTTGAAGAATAATCTACAATGTGAGAGACATCATGTGCCTTGTGACAAGAAATAAAATGAGCCATTTTCGAAAATCAATCTCCTGCCACCATAATAGAATCCTTTACCCTTAGTGTTCTTGGCTGCCCAAATACAAAGTCTATGCTCACATCAGTCCATGGGATTTCTGAAATTAGGAGAGGGGTGTACATGCTCACATCCTGGAGAATTATTCTATGACTTATCCTTATGACAAGCAATACATCTGTTGACAATAGCTTGCCCATTCTTTATAATTTAATTCCTGGCCAATAGAAATGTTCCTGTAGCATTGTCATAGTTCTTGTTAATCCCAAAGTGACCAGCAAGACAACCATTATGAGCTTCTCGAAATTAAAAGCTCTCTTAACAAAAACTCTGAGGAATGCATAATTTCTCAGCCTTGAAAAGAAAGCCATCATGTTTTACATATTGGTCCACAACCTTTCTACATCATTTCAAATGCAAGCAATTTCACATTGAGCATAAGAGCAATGCATGTCTCCTGGATAGTGCATCTGCCACTACATTTGAACTACTAGATTTGTACTTGATAACAGATGGAAAATGATTGTAAGAACTCTATCTACCGAGCATGCCTCCTGCTGAGTTTACATTGTTCTTTAAATGCTTAACGACTCATGATCAGTGTGGATGACAAACTCCTTTGGAAGAAGATAATGCTTCCATGTCTCAAATGCACAAATAATAGTAAAACTCTTTATCATAAGTAGAATAGTTTAATAAAAAGACCTAGATACTTCTCTCACTGAAATGGATGATGATGAGAGCTAAAACCAAAAGGAAGAGCATGATTTTCAATGAACAAATTCTTTAACATGGAAAATTCATATACCAACATCAATAGATTTCTGAGAAAGTACCACTTAACAATCATCAAATGAAAGCATATTTTAATAGACTTTGAAAGCACTTTTCTTTTCTTGTTATCACGTTCTTTACCCCCATAGGCAAATGTGGACTATTAGGATGAAAAAGAAAATTACGGTTTAGAGATCTCGGCACTCCTTTGCTACTTTGATACTTACCTATATTAACTTCAACGGTGCAGGGGCTAAGAGATCTATCAATGATGAGAGTCAGCTAGTACGAGGATCAACAACCCCCCATCTACGAACTAGAAGCTCTGACTTCCTCTTACTATAGGTTGCGATTTTTAATATAATAAGCACTTCATAGTTTGTTATCCATTACTCCATTATCAGGATGCAGCTGCTGAATAGACAATAGTTGACTTAATAATGCATTCTCGGACATTCTTTTCAAAGAGAAAGTTTGACCTCTATTTTAAGAGTAGAGTGGGAAGCGTCTTTATTGAGCAACGCAAGCGGAAGGGTTCGAAGAGCAAACTCCAGAGATCATAGTGGCTTGATGAACTATCCCATTTATTCATATTTGCATTTTCGTATTCAAGAGATCAGCTGGTCCGAATCAATAGAATCTGGAGTTGACCCCCACTCTTCCTCTTGGCAGTAAAGCTGGTAACGAAAAAAACCTTGCTCTCATCTTTCCTTTATGGATCTCACTCGCCTGCCATGGTACCACCGTGTTCGTTCTTCCTTTGCATAGAATTCTTCATCTTTGACTCCAAACCAAAGAGCGTTATAGGGGTGACGTAGCAACAAGCGTGGTAGACAAGGAAAATATCGTTGCCTCTGTTAAGAACTCCTTGAATCCATAAGGAAGAGAGAAAATTCACTAAAGTAGAACTTTATTGAGAATAAAAGTTATCCCCCGTCTATAGGACTGAAGGCCTATTTATACAAATGCCAGAAATCTAATTTGAGTAAGTTTCTGGCTTCCCAAGTCCTAAACTGAATATAACTCAGTTTAAACCCATTAATTGGGTTGGTAGAAGTTCTAAATAAGTTAACCTATGAAAATAAAATCCTAAATAAAGATTCATCCTTCCCAAGTCCTAAATTGAGTAGGATTCAGTCAAAAATTGGTCTTGGGTTGGTGGAATTCGAGAATAAGACCTAAGACATCCTAATGAAGAGAATTTTAAACACAGAAAGGTACTAAGTAAGGTAAATCCTAAGTTTAAATAGAAGAGTGAATCAAATCATTTGTCATGGCCCCTTGACTTCTGAATTAGCTTCTTTTGATATTCTTGAACTTCCTTTGAGTGTCCTACATCAGTGTCCCCTTTTTGTAAAAAACTCGTCCTCGAGTTACTTTGTCGTAATGTGCAGTCCTCAGGTGCATAGTAGTCAAACAAATCTTGAATATTAGAAGTGTTTGAGATCCCCAAATCCTTCAGGAGGTCGATGACATAGGCATTGTTGTTTATCTTTCTTAATATCTTCAGTGGCCCAATTTTCTTCTGTTTCAGTTTGTTGTAAGTTCCAGCTGGAAATCGTTCCTTCCTCAAGTGCACCATCACCAGATCTCCTTCTTAAAACTCTTTTGAACGCTTATGAATATCCGCTTTAATTTTGTATTGGGCATTGGATTCTTCTAATTTCTTCTTTATCTCAGTATGCACTTCAATAATTCTCTCCGCCATATTGTCTGCAGCTATGCTTGTTCCTGGTAATTTGGGCAACACCGCCAAATCTAGCGGGTGTTTTGGTGTTCTTCCATTGACAATTTCAAATGGTGATTTTCCCGTGGACCTGTTCTTCATGTTATTGAAAGCAAATTCAGCTTGTGCGAGTGCATAGTCCCACTACTTTGGTTTGTCTCTTGCAAGACACCGAATGATATTTACAAGTGTTCCATTCACCACTTCAGTTTGTCCATCTTTAGTTTATGGATGACAAGCACTACTAAATTGTAGAGACGTATCAAATCGCTTCCACAATGTCTTCCAAAAGTGACTCAGAAATTTTGTGTCACAATCAGAAGTGATAGTCTTTGGCACTCCATGTAGCCTTACAATCTCTTGAAAGAATAGATTAGCCACTCTTATTGCATCTGCTATTTTCTTACATGGAATGAAGTGTGCCATTTTGGAAAATCTGTCGACAACAACAAATACTGAATCTAAGCCTCGTTGAGTCCTGGGGAGGCCCAAAACAAAATCCATCGATAGATCCTCCCATGGGGCATTTGGCACAGGCAATGAGGTATAAAGGCCAGTGTTTTGAGAGCTTCCTTTGGCTATTTGGCATACATAGCATCTTTATACAAAGCGACCAACATCCCTTTTAAGTTTTGGCCAGTAGTAGCGCTCTGCAACTAGTGCAATGCTCTTGTCATGCCCAAGATGTCCTGCTAAGCCACTGCTATGCAACTCTTTCACCACCTTTTCTCTCAAGGAGCACCTTGGAATGCAAAGACGAGAACCCTTAAAGAGAAAGCCTTCATGGAGATATAAATAACTTCTTTGTCCTACTTGGCACTTTCTATACCACTCTTTCAAATCTTCATCTTCAGCAAATAATTCCTTCAAATAATCAAACCCTTCAACTTCGTTTCTTATAGTTACCATCAAGGCTGTCCTACGGCTCAAAGCATCTGCCACCTTATTTTTTTGTCCAGATTTGTGTTTCAAAACATAGGTGTATTGCTGTAAGAATGACGACCATCGACCATGCATGCGATTCAAGTCCTTCTGGCTATTCAATGAATTTCAAAAAGCTTGGTGTGGTCAGTATATACAAATGAACCTCGTGAATTAGATAGGCTTCCAATGACCGAACTGCTGTACAACACATAAAATTCCAGCTCATATGTTGACCACTTCTTTCCGCTTCACTCAACTTTTCACTATAGAAAGCTACTGGTCTTCCATCCTGGGATGAACGGCTCCAATGCATATGTACGAAGCATCACATCTACCCAAAACTTCCTCGAATCTAGGCAATGCAACAATAGGGTGCAGTAGATAACTTCTCCTTAATCAACTCGACGCATCCTATCGCTTCTTGGAGTCCAGGGAGAACTTGTGTTGCCTTCAAACATTCAGTTATTGGTGTCATATGGAAACTAAGTTTTTGACACCATCTCTGATAGAATGTCACCAGACCATGGAAGCTTTTAACTTCTAAGACACTTCTGAACTATCGGCCATTCCTTAATAGCTTTTGCCTTTTTCTTCATCCACATGAATGCCTTCAGCACTTCCACACGCAAACCTAAGAACACCAAGTGGTCAGTCATTAAAATGGCATTTCTTTGAGTTGATGTACAACTTCTCCTTCTTCAGCACAGTAAGTACTTCTGTTAGATGCCTTTATGTTCTTCTTCATTATGACTGTACACCAGGATATCATCAAAGTAAACAACAACAAAATGACCAATGAAAGGTTTGAGTACCTGATTCATCAATCGCATGAAAGTACTTGGTGCATTTGAGAGTTCAAAAGGTATAACAAGCCACTCATAAAGTCCTTCTTTTGTTTTGAAAGCAGTTTTCCATTCATCATCGGGTCTAATTCTGATTTGATGGTATCCACTCCTCAAATCTATCTTGGAGAATACCTTTGACCCTTCCAACATGTCCAACATGTCCTCTAAGCGAGAAATTGGGAATCTATACTTTACCGTGATTTGGTTGATAGCTCGACTATCTACACACATCCGCCAACTTCCGTCTTTCTTAGGTGTCAATAAGGCTGGAACTGCACATGGGCTCATACTGACTCTGACCATTCCTTTTCTGATCAACTCCTCAACCTTGTCTTGTAAAATTTGTGACTCTTTTGGACTCATTCTATAGTGGGGCAGATTTGGTAAACTCGCTCCAGGAACAAGGTCAATGTGGTGCTGAATATCTCTCATTGGGGGTAGTTCATCAGGAAAATCATCGGGCATGATTTCCTTGAATTCATCTAGGAAGGGTTGCAAGCCTTTTGGAGCTTCAGTGGGCATTTTCTCCATTCCTTTCTCAATCACAACAAATATTTGGGATGTCTCTTTAGCCTCGTTTATAAAATTTTGCACAGATCGGAAGGAGTGGGACCCTCCTCTTGTAAACTCTTGGGTCGACGCTCTTCGCCAATGGGGGTAAGGATAATTTTCTTTCCATCTTTGAAGAAGATGTAGCGATTGTCTCGCCCACGATGTGTAGCATCTCTATCAAATTGCCAAGGTCTGCCAAGAAGAATATGGCATGCATTCATCTCCACAACATCACAGGTTACCTCATCCTTGTAGAATTTTCCAATGGAAAAACAAATTTGACACCGTTTAATCACCTTGGTTTCACCAACCTTTTTAATCCAGCCGATCTTGTAGGGAGAAGGATGTGATTCCGTCTTCAATTGAAGCTTGTCAACCATAGTCTTGGAGATGATGTTTTCACTGCTTCCCCCATCAATAATCATGTCACAGATATTAACATTTACTGTGCATCGAGTGCGAAAGATATTGTGACGTTGTAGGCTTTGGGATGTACATCAGATTTCAAACTACTAAAGATGACCGTTCACCATCAGGCTCCTCGAATATTCCATCTTCATTTTTCTTGATCACAAGCTAGGTCATCATCTTTTGAGTCATGGAAATTGTCAGCAACAAAATTATCTTCAATAGCCAAGTTCACAAGTTGTCTTGCTGGACAAACATTAGAACGATGTCCAAATTTTCCACAACGATAGCACTTTAGATCAGGATTTGAACTTGGGTTCTTTGCTGATGTGGCATTTCCTGATGGCCTTGTAGGTCTAGCTTCAAGACTCACTTGTGTGGGAGGTCGAGAAGGTTGTGTAGCTGCCCCTCTATTAGGAATAGATTGTGCTCCTTTTGAATTCTCACCAATGGTTCTCCCCACCTGATTTCTGATGATTAGGTCGGCTCCAATTGGGCTTCCACACGAGTTTCACTTCCTCACAGGCCTCATTAATCGTCTTCCCCCAAATAGGTTGTAAAGCAATCCTCTCTTGGCTGGTTGTGCGTAGCCCACCGATGAATTTGCCATTTGCTGGATTCCGTCTCAATTAGTAGATTATTACGTGCTGATAGGCGATAGAACTCCTCAGGCCTATGCCTTCACATGCGCTTACCCTGTCGACCAATTTTGTTATTGCTGAACAGAGTACCTGGTTCATAATTCTGGGAAGAAAAGAAATGCTTTTCTGCGGAAGAGCCTTTCATTCGGGCCATGCTCGAATGGAGGTTTATTTTGGCGTGCCTTTCCAACTCGCGCATTCCCACCATGCTGATGCACCCCCCTTGAGTCGATAAGCAACAAGCTTCACTTTCTTCGAATCTGGAATCTCCATGTAGTCGAAGAACCGTTCCACTTCAGCAAGCCAATCGAGAAAATCTTCGATCTAAAGTTGGCCATTGAAAGATGGGAGATCAATCTTCAAGCGAAAATCATGACGTCTATCATGCTCAGAAACTGGTTGGAGAAGGATATCTTCAACTTCTTCGTCGCTGGAATTTTTAAGGATTTGTAAACCCTTTGGATTCACTTGCGGAGCCTTTCCTCGACCAATTGGATCGTGAGTCACTTCATCGATCCGTCGACGTGGTTGATTCAGGCCTTCAAGTTGATCCATCCTCAGCATCAACCTTGTAAGTGAGTTTTGGATTGCCTCCATGGTCGAATCAAAATACTCACGGCTGATGTGATTACCCACAGGAGCACCGTCCCTAGGGTTGCTACTGGTTGCGTCATCGTTAGACATTAAGCAAGGAGAGCCTCGCTCTGATACCACTTGACGTAGCAACAAGCGTGGTAGACGAGAAAAACACCGTTGCCTCTGTTAAGAACTCCTTGAATCCACAAGGAAGAGAGAAAATTCACTAAAGTAGAACTTTATTGAGAATAAAAGTTGTCCCCCGTCCATAGGACTAAAGGCCTATTTATACAAATACCAGAAATCCAATTTGAGTAAGTTTCTGGCTTTCCAAGTCCTAAACTGAATATAACTCAGTTTAAACCCATTAAGTGGGTTGGTAGAAGTTCTAAATAAGTTAACCTACGAAAATAAAATCCTAAATAAAGATTCATCCTTCCCAAGTCCTAAACTGAATAGGATTCAGTCCAAAATTGGTCTTGGGTTGGTGGAATCCGAGAATAAGACCTAAGACATCATAATGAAGAGAATTTTAAACATAGAAAGATACTAAGTAAGGTAAATCCTAAGTTTAAATAGAAGAGTGAATCAAATCATTTGTCATACCCCCTTGACTTCTGAATTAGTTTCTTTTGATATTCTTAAACTTCTTTTGAGTGTCATACATCAAGGGGTAGGCAACTCTAGTTTCATTAGTCAATAGGCGGATCAAAGGCACATCTTTCACTTTTCCTACTGACAGTATGCGAAGAACTCAAACCTCGAGTTCTTTCTTTCTTCTTACCTTCTCGAACATCCGGAAGAGTTGGCATCATGGAAGACTTTAAAAGGCAGAGACAAGTTGCGACAAATCTTGTTTCAAAAGCCCATTTCTCAATCCCATTTTCAGGCACACCAGTCAAAGAGCCATCGGACCTGTGAAAGTCACATCTTTTACTGATACGGGATTCTGAGAAAATTCTTTAATCAACCAACAACAGAGTCCTTAATTTATACCACTTCAAAGTTGAGAGATGTTCCATTCGCAATGGCAGAAGAAGATGCAAGCTGGAAGGACTTGGACAGGAGATCTTGTTTCTTTACCAGTTCCTATCTGCTTTCTCTTACTTACTACCTGAATACTGGTTGCTTTAGGACCACAATTGGCCAGTGGCTTGTTGATCGTATAGGCGAGAAAAAGGAAGCAGGGGACAAAGCCAAGGAACTTATTGATCTGTAATAAACTGTCTGACTTGCACCCGCTCCAACGATGAATGGATAGCATCTTTACCTTCTTTCATGATGTAGTTGCTTATCCTTGTACGGACGTCTTGCGATATGGCTTTTTTTATACGTAGTGGAGGAGGGGAGAATTTGTTCATCAACATGTTAATGGTGAGACTATGATTCTCTATGCCTCAGCATCTTTTCATCGGGTTGGTCTTCATTTAATAAAGAAAAGAGGAGTATTATACTCGGCCACAATAAATAACATACTATCCACTCAGGTCAGATGGAGAGGATTTCACATGGGACTGCTTGAAAGCTATCTTTCTCACAGGCTAACTAACTTGCTTTTGCCTGAGAAGATTATAAGCTATCCTGGGGAGAACCTTTTTAACCAGTAATCTCATTCCTGGCTTATCCTAACCTACGTTAGAGTTCAACCTCATAACAGAATGGAAAGGCCGATGCCCTATAAAAACCCTATCAATCAAACTAGAAAAGACATAGTTTTCCCACCTCGCAACAGATTACTCAACATTTCTGCTATAAGGCAAAAGATCAGAACAGGTGGCTCCAGCTGGCTATCTTAAAAAACATAGGTTAAGGAAGGGGAGCTACACAACACAACATAACTTAACGAAAAAACTAGTTGTTGGTCAAATCCTGTTTCTTTCTGTTCATACCCCAAATCGGGCTCTTTTAACTAATACGAATCTTTGGTTACAATCGATACTACGCATCTTGGGCACCTAAGACTTTTTAATAAGAAAATAATAGGATAGGTGCTATGGCTAGTCTTTCCCCTCGTTGCCTCAGTTACAGAAAGAGGAAAAATGAAGACTTCCCCTTATGTATCCTGTCTAGATCTAGATGCCCCAACTTCATTTCCCCGGCAAGCTAAAGGAGATCTGAAGAGGAAGAGTAAGGTAAGCATCATTAGCGGCGGGTTGCCTTGGCTAAGGGAAGACACACTTGGTTGTTAAGTTCCCGAGATTCTTTCATTTTTATACCCTTATTCCTTAACCCGCGGAGTAATGAAGAGTAAAGCATCCGGAGTTTTCCTTTTCAATTCTTATTATGGGGTGTGGATCACAATCTTTTACATTAGAATCTTCTGGTGGGTTTAAAGGTTCTTGCCATTCTTTGGTTCTCCCTCCGCTTGTATCCTTCTCATTTGAATAGAGTTAGGCATTGCTCCTTAGGACTTTCACACAGGCCCTATCTTAACTAAGGTACAGCACGAGCCAGGCATTTAATAACTTTAGCCTTAGTTAGAAGGGGTCTTTTTGTGCTCTAGGCGCTTTATTGCAGGACATTTAGGCGAGCGCTCACTTCCCCCGGATCTTAAGCTTGAGAAAAATATCCCTGCAGCCATCCTCTCTATATATAAGTAAATTGTTTAGGAGGTTCAAGCCGGAATCAACGAAAGTTTATAAAGTCTTTTTACACACCATAATTGAATACTCCCGGATAACTGAGCATATCCTTAATTTACTGAGGATGTTTTTACGGACATTCATACTTTAGAGAATAGAATTTATTTGAAATTGTAAAGAATCTTTTTATCTACGAGATAGAATACTAAACAGACGAGTGGCGAACGGAGTATACGTTTATTGCCCTATTCTTTCAATTCCATTCTTTCCCTAGCGTTCCCTAGCAAACTTTGACCTTTTCGACTACTCTGGCTCCTTTGTGAGCTAGGTAGTAGGCAATCGTCTTATAGATTGTATATATGTTCTTACTTCTCCTTCTTGTCTTTGAGGGAGAAGAGATGACTATACTAGAAGACTCAATTCAGCTATTACGTTCGCAAGGGGCAAAGGTGACGGCATGATCCGTTGTCAATTAAGACCTTATTTATATTCATTGGATCGAACAGGGATGTTGAGAGACCAGACATTCTTTCGCCCTTCGACTTCACAACCCTAAAAACCTGACGTCACTTGTGTTTTTGCAACATCTTCAGTAAGTTTTGTGCTCCTCGTAGAATCCGAAACTATGATGAAATATCCGCCGGTTCCGCTTTAGAGTTGGCACAGCGAATGCCCATAGACGTAATGGGGAGACCCAACTCGATATAGTGAGCTTGATATCGCATTTCCCCCTATTGAGAGGAGGAGCTTACATTTATATAAGGTCCTCTTCTTATAGGCTGACGTTCGTCATAAGGTTCCTCCTGTACGCCTGTCAATGGATTCGAGGATTTTCCGACAGTGCCCTTACCGGAAATGGGTATGTATTTCGAATGAAGGGATTTATTTCGCTCGTGCATTGAGAGTTTTGGATGAAGCTTTTTTTAAGGAATCTTGTACCTTGACCCGCATAGATATTGAGTCTAGTCCATCTATATTGCCTTTATGAAATGAAAGAGCTCTTTCTGGGTTAGAATGAAGGAGATGATCGAGTTTTTTAGTTTTGATGGGGTTCTTTATCCTTACAAGTCGAACCTAGTTAGGAGTTAGTCTTTCCTAACCCAAAACGTTGATAGTTCGAAAAAAGGAAAAAATAGAGCCTTTCCCGTATCGTTGAGAATAAAAGAAGAGATATTGTTGTGGGGATAGACCACTTACCAGAATTTCATTACTTCAGTTTCACCTTTCCACTCTGCCTTAGGGCAAGCATAACATACATATGCAGGTTTATTTAGTTCAAAAGCATAGTTTCAATAAGCAAATCAATTCAATGACGGTCCTTAGAAAAATCCCACCTCCAAGCCTGCCACCAGACCTAAAGGAAGCAAAGCCCTCCTCTCCTGCGCCTAATTATTAGCTTTTCCTTTCTCTATGGTTTACTTGTGTCGATTTCCCACTTTTGTCAAAAAGAGATTACAGTGCCTGCCTTTCTTATTATTATTACCTAAAGAATCTAACCGAACCGAACCAACTTTGTCTTAAGAACCAAGCCCTTGATGAAAGATGAAAGAATTGAAGAATGAAGACTTAAATCAATCGACCACCGAGCCTTTGCGGCGAAGGGCGGGTTAACACTCTTCCCTTTAACCCATTAAAGAAGAAATTTTTTACTTCAATGGTCGTCCTATATTGCTTTTGAGTCTGGACCATCTCCTATTGTAGTATAAAAATTAGTATGACTCGGCTTTTCAGTTTAACCCTCTTGCTTGAAAGGGTATAACAACCTTCCCATTCACTCGGTTCAATCCTTACCTGAGGACTCCACACGGACCTTCGCTCTCTTGCGGCGAGCTGGTTCTAAGCCTACCTTTTCCTTCCCCGCCCCCTGGTCCATTACTTTGAAAATGACTTTTTAAAAAAGAATTATTCCAAGTGAAACAATAAGCATATTGGCTTGGGTGAACCACCTTATCTTACCAAACATTGATGTCTGACCGAACATCAAATTTGTAGATTTGAACTTCCCCCTTATTAAGCTAGCTAGCGGTAGCGAAAATCTCATAAAGGAGAAAATTTTTTAATGCATTCGGAAATCGAATTAGTGATCCACCTCGTACATCTGATAACATTGTATACAAGGGATGTGACCTATCTGATAGAGAGACTTCTTCAATAGCTTAGTCAGAAAGAGACCAAAGACAGAAGTAATTGAATCATAGTGGTTGTCAGGTCATTCGCAGTGAAATCTTCCCTTATTGTTCGCTATATCATCTAAAGACATAGAATAGAGTAATTGACCCCCTCACTCAATCGCCGGGAAAGAAAGCAGTTATACGTGTTTTATAGTATTTTCCTAATTCATCTCTAGAGCGCATTCGAAAAAGGTTTCTTTTGAAGAGACATTTTGGAGGTAAACCACCTTCTCTGGGCCCTCCACTCTAGGACACCTAATAAATTCATTGGCAGCGGGCTGGGTCTTTGTAACTCAATCTTCGCGTCTACCCCGGGGCACCATATTGACTTTTTTTCTTTGACTAGTTGGATATCATACCACATTAGAAAGAGTTTTTTGAATTCACTCTATACCCATCCCCTTGGAACAACTGAAAAAGAAACTCCATCGACGCCCACCAGACCAGAATTAGTTCTTTGATTCATTTGGTGTCCTCCCTCATTGATAGATGGAAAGAGAACACAGCTATTTATTGAATGTTCTGTGGGACGTCAGGTTGGAAGGGTCAATGAAGGGCTTCTTTGGAAGTGACAAAGAAGGGTCCACGTATCACCAGGGGTTTTTTTGAATCACTTTATTTTCCTTAGTGTAGGCAAGGGGCGAGCTGAGAATTTCCTAGTTCCATCATCATAGGCATGTACAAGCATGTTCGAGGGTGACAAAGCATCATCAAGGATACCGTCGGCTTTCATTGTTCCAAGTGGACTCTCTGCTTCATGTGCAGCTCCTTTCTTTATGGGCATATTCTAGTAATAACCCCTACCCCTCATGCGAAAGGCTATTTTATCCCGGCTAATTCAATGCTTCCATAGAAACTTCCGTATAGACCAGACTTCACTCCGTGGGCAGGAAATGATCTCTTTTTTATAGAGAACCCCACCTCTGGGGAGAATAGAACACATTTAAAGGAATTGGTGGATCTCTTCTATCAGACAGATCAAGGGCACCAGATATGGGATACACAGGCAGGAGAGCTGATTTGACCGGGCAGATTAGATGAGCGAGATTCATTTCAAGGGAAAGCGCTGTGCCAACTTGCGTACAAGATTCATTTGAGACTGAATCCTCTTCATAAGTCCTTTCATAGAAGGTATTCAAGGTTTATTAGCTTTCTTGCGCGGTACTTCCTTCGACGGCTAAGCCTCGCTTATGCACCGAGAACATTGATAGGAAAGCTCTGTTATGCACCAACGATGGCCCCTTCTCTTTACCTTTCTCGTCTCCTACCTCAGTCCTTTGTTGACTGGAATTCAGTCTCTCTGCTCGAGAGAGTTACTCAGAGGACGCCCCACCGGTAGACCGTCACTCGAAGGGCTAGAATCGTACTACCGCTGCCGATACCTGAGCTGCTTACCGACGGTCCTTCGCTGACTTCTCTGGAGTCAAGGATGCTACTTTTTCCATCAGGGGGAGACAGCTGGCCCTGCTTGAGATGGACCGGCTTATTGGCGTGTTTTCTCCTTCATTCTCTCACACGCCCGATAAAGCTTTGAATAGAGGCCTGCAGACTGCAGCTACAGTAGCTACGCACGGAAAGAAGAAAGAAGGGGCCAAGCTCTGCGCAAATCTGGTCCCTTGCGGCTTTAGTTCATTGCTTTCAGGGCATTTCCCTCCCATAAAGTCTGAGATATGGTTTCCGAAAAAGCAAGAAAAGCAATAGAGCTAATGAAAGCTTGCCTCGGATAAGAGTTCATAATCCACTTGGCCTCATCTTGCAAGGGAAAGGGGAATCCCCTGGCGTCATAGGGTATTCAGCAAGTGCTTCCAAATCTCCTCAACATAAGGGCAAGGATCAAAAGTTGAAAGCCATTTTCAAGGTAGGGGGCCTAGTTGCTCGGTTCCGACCATTTTCGCTACCCCATTCCTGACTTTTCTTCACTCAAAAGGTAGGCGACCAAGGACATGTGGCATAGCAAAAGCCTTCGCCCGCGCGCTTTGGGCTTTCTTCAAGCTCCATTTGAAGCAGGTGCCCAAACATATTATAGAAAGATTCTTTTTTTGGACTCTGATAATAAAGTACATGTGTCCAATCCTATAGAATATTCCTATTAGCAGGGCCCATACCGTGTCAGTTCAGTTGAACAAAGACTGAAAGTCTAAGAGGATCTTAAGAGGGTCGTCAACAACCTACTTTTTGAAAGGGTAAATGATTGAATGATGGAACGATCACAACATCCTCAGTGGAAGAAGGCAAGTCAGTGACGAAGAGGGGATTGATCAAGCCTTCAGCTGAAGATGCGTCTGGTTCCACCGCAGCCATTTCCATGTCTGTGCCAATAGCACCACCCTTCGCAATGTCACAAGAACCCGACAAAGATTTCCTATACACTGAGTTGACCTTAAACCATTTCTCATAAAGTACCCTTTTTTATTATAACTACCATAATGGAAAGAACCAGAAGAATGATGTATAGAAGAACTACGTACAGATGGAGCTTGGGGAAAGTCCCCACACGGAATCCAGAAAGAGGATCAATTTTCCTCTTGTTCACCGAAGCTAATCATTTGAGATCTTCTACTGCAGAGTGGGCCCTCTCGACATCCGGATTCGTAGCATCGTTCTGCCCAGCTACCCGAAGCCAATAAAATAGAGTCTATTGCTATAGGGGTTCTTAGTTGTTGGCTTAATTGTGTCTCGAATCCGAATTTTTCGAGGAGTCTTAATTATATTAGGAAGTTATTTAGTGGGCATAATGCTTATCTAGATTTATCTTTTACTAGAAGACTTAAATTAGTAGAAGTCTTATTTGAGTCAGTTTTCTACTTTGACTCAAATACAGTTAAGTCACATCTATAAATACTCCTTTGATGTAAGGGTTTCTATATAGAGTGAGAAAGAGAGATATACATCAATACTCTCAAAACGTCTTGTGATGGTTAGGCTACTTAGTCTTTTGTGAGAGTTGGTGATATTGGAGTTTCGTCTTCATCGTTGTAATATTTTCTTTCTCTTCTCATCAATACAATATTCTATGGATCGTCTTCGCCACATATATCTCTTGTGTACTATCTTTTCTACTTTTCTGTTCTTCTTCTACATCGTGAATTGTGGTGAATATCGATATTTTCCGGTACAAGTAGTATCAGAGCTTGGTTCAATATGTCTACTACGAAATTCGATATAGAGAAATTCAATGGAAAGTAAGAATTTCCTATTTGGCAAGCAAGAGTTCGTGTAATTCTTACTCAATAAGGATTAAAAAACACATTGGAGGACGTCAAGCCTGAAAATGTCACCAAAAGTGTCTGAAAAAATCAGAAGGCTAGTGCACATAGCACAATCATCCTCAGTCTCACCGATGAGGTACTCTATCTGTTTTTTGATGAAATATCACCTTCAGAGTTATGGAAAAAGCTAGAAAAATAATATATGAGTAGGTTTATCTCAAATCGAGTTTACTTAAAGCAAAAGCTCTACAATTTTCGAATGAGAGAAGGTACGAATATAGTTGATCATCTTAATGCTTTCAATAAACTTATCTCTCAATTGTTAAGCATTGATGTTAAAATTGAAGATGAAGACAAGACAAGACAATTATTTTATTATCGTCTTTACCTCCTTCTCTTAAGAATTTTAAAACTACTCTCATGTATGGGAAGGATTTGAAATTTGACGATATTTCTTCTGCCCTTCTATCTAATGAATATTTAAAAAAGATTGGAGGGGATGTGTCACACTTAGAAGCATTAATTGTCAGATGTCGTACCAAAGAAAAATCAAGGACAGGTTGTTCTAGATCCAAATCTAAAGAAATAAACTGTAGGTATTGTAAGAAGATGAGACATGAAATTAAAGAGTGTTGGAAGCTCAAAGCAAAGAAAGAAAGAGAATCTCAACCTAAAGAGCAAGCCAAAGAACAAGTATCAGTTGTTGAAGGGAGTTCTGATAATGGTTTTGGTAATGTTCTCTCTATTAGTTCTAATTTTGATCGTTACCATGATATTTGGATTATTGATTATGGTTGTTCTTATCATATATGTCCTAATAAGAATTGGTTTGAAGACTACAAGTCTTATGATGGTGGTTTAGTTTTGATTGGTAATAACAATCCATGCAAAACTGTTGAAATTAGAACAATCAAAATTAAGATGTTTGATAATATTATTAGAACTCTTACTGATGTCAGACATGTTCCTGATTTGAAAAGGAGTTTGATCTCTTTGAGTGCTTTGGATTTTGCTAATTATAAGTATTCTGCTAAAGGTAGAGCTCTTAAGGTTGCTAAAGGCTCATTGATAGCGATAAAGGGCCTAAAGTATGGAAATTTATATGAGTTAGTAGGAAAAATCGTTGCAGGTGGAATAGCAATTTCTCAGGCTTCTTCTTCTGATATGACCCACTTATGGCATATGCGTCTCGGTCATATGAGTGAGTAAAGTTTAAGTGAGCTCAACAAAAGAAAATTATTGAAAGGCCTAAACTCATGCAAATTGGATTTTTGCAAACATTGTCTCTATGGTAAACAGTCCAAGGTAAAGTTTAACACCGGTACTTATTGCACTAAAGGCTTAATTGATTATATTCATTCTAATGTGTGGTACTCTCCTATTCCATCAAAATCTGGAGCTCGTTATTTTGTCAGTTTTATTGATGATTTTTTCAGAAAAGTGTGGATTTATTTTTGTATCATAAAGCTGAAGTGTTTTCTGTTTTTAAACGGTGAAAAATTTCAATTGAAAAAAAGACTGGTAGAAAAATCAAATACCTCAGAAGTGATAATGGCGGAGAGTAAAAATCAACAGAGTTTCTCAAATTCTGTGAAGATGAAAGCATCAAAAGCCACTTTACAATCCCAGGAAAATCTCAACAAAATGGAGTGGTTGAAAGGATGAATAAAATCTTGTTGGAGAAAGCACGTAGTATGCTCAGTACAGCTAATCTTGATAAAGATTTTTGGGCAGAAGCAGTCAATATAGCATGTTTCATTGTGAATCACTCTACTCAAATAGCCATTAATTGCAAGACTCCTGAAGAGGTATGGACTGGTCAACCTGCAAATTATTCTTCTTTAAAGATTTTTGGTTGCCCTGCTTATATGCATGTTGTTAAGGATAAGTTAGATGCACGTTCCAAAAAGTGTATTTTCCTAGGCTATGTCAAAGGCGTCAAAGGCTATCATTTGTGGGATCCTACTATTTCAAATGTAATTATTGAGAGAGACATAGTATTTGATAAAAGTGTTATGCCAAAATCTCTCAAGAAAGGTCTCAATGATATAATGCAAGTGGAGATGGAGCATGTAGTTCGTTCAGAAGAAGATATTTATCGTATGCCCAACTCTCAAGAAAATTCTAAGAATCAAATTTCTGAAAAGACTCCACTTCGAAGATCTCAAAGAAAAATAAAGCCACCTGAAAGGTATGATTTTGAAGATATTGTAGCTTTTGCTTTAGTTACTGACAATGGTGATCCTTCCTCCTATAAAGAAGCAGTGCAGGATAAGAATTCTTTTCAGTGGCAAGCTGCTATGAATGAAGAGATGGATTCCCTTCAAAAGAACCATACTTGGGATCTGGTGAAATTACCAGAAGGTAAAAGAGCAATTGGTTGCAAGTGGGTATTTCGAAAGAAAGGGAATTTCTCTAAGATTGATGGTGTTAAATTCAAGACCCGTTTAATTGCAAAAAGGTATTCACAAAAGAAGGGTGTTGACTTTAATGAAATTTTCTCTTCTGTGGTTAAACACACATATATTCATTTTCTACTTACTTTAGTTGCTTTTCATAATTTTGAGTTAGAACAACTTGATGTCAAAACTGCCTTTCTACATGGAGAATTAGAAGAATAAATTTTTATGCAACAGCCTGAAGGGTTCATCCAAGAAGACAAGAAAAATTTTGTCTGCAAGTTGAGCAAATCACTTTATGGTTTGAAACAGTCTCCAAGGCAATGGTATAAAAGGTTTGACAGTTTTATACTATGACAAGATTTCATCCATTGCAAACATGATTGTTGTGTTTATTTTGACATGCATACCAATAACTCATTTATTAATTACTTCTTTATGTTGATGATATGTTTATCACTACTCAAGACATATCTCTACTGAATGATTTAAATTTTAAAATGAAAAACGAATTTGAGATGAAAGATTTAGGTGTTGAAAGAAAGATTCTCGGTATGGAGATTGATCGAGATCGAAAGCATGATAAATTATGGCTCAAACAGAGCAAGTATCTCGAAAAGATTATTCCTCGTTTTCACATGCAGAATTCAAAACCCGTCAGTACTCCTTTGGCATCTCACTTCAAGTTTTCAACTTAACTATATCCTTCTATAGATGAGGAGCATGCATACATAGAGAACATCCCATTTTCAAGTGTTATTGGAAGTCTAATATATGCTATGGTATGCACAAGACCTGATATTACACAAGCAGTCAGCGTTGTTAGTCGTTACATGGCAAATGTAGGAAAAGAGCATTGATAGGCTGTGAAATGGCTATTAAGATATATCAAAGTTACTCTTAATATTGGTTTATATTTCGACAGGAACACAGTGCAAGAGGCCAAAATTATTGGCTAAGTCGATTCAGACTATTCTGGAGACCTTGATCGACGCCGATCCCTCACTGGTTATCTTTTCACTCTTTGTGGAAGACTTATTAGTTGGAGGTGTACCTTACAATCAATTGTGGCATTATCTACAACAGAGTCTGAGTATATGACAGGTACAAAAGCCGTCAAAGAAGCTCTATGGCTAAAAGGATTGACAAATGAAGTTGGTTTTTCTCAACATGTTCTTCCTATTTTTGCGATAGTCAGAGCGCCATACACCTTATGAAGAATCAAATGTACCACTCCAGATCAAAACATATAGATGTCCGATTTCATTTTATTCGGGACATTATTGAAGATGGCGAGATTTCTTTACAAAAGATTTATACTTCAAGAAATCCTGCAGATATGTTGACGAAGGTGATCCCGATTGACAAGTTCAAGCTCAGTTTGGACTTGATCAATGTTCAAGGTCGTTGATCCTGCCCCATGAGGTAATGGCAAATATATCTATTAAAGATTCAAATTCAGATAATAAGATGATTCGAACCAAGGTGGAGATTGTTGGCTTAATTGTGTCTCGAATCCGGATTTTTCGGAGAGTCTTAGTTATATTAGAAAGTTATTTAGTGGGCCTAATCTTTATCTAGATTTATCTTCTATTAGAAGACTTAAATTAGTAAAAGTCTTATTTGAGTCAGTCTTCTACTTCGACTCAAACACAGTTAGACCACATCTATAAATACTCCTTTGATGTAAGGGTTTTTATATAGATTGAGAGAGAGATATAGATCAATACTCTCAAAACGTTTTGTGACGGTTAGGCTACTTAGTCTTTTGTGAGAGTTGATGATATTGGAGCTTTGTCTCCATCATTGTAATCTTTTCTTTCTCTTCTCATCAATACAATATTCTCTGCATCGTTTTCGCCATATATATTTTTTGTGTTATCTTTTTTGCTTTTCTATTTTTCTTTTACATCGTGAATTGTGGTGGATATCGATATTTTCCGCTACACTTAATGAGAAGTACGCATATAGCCTTTCATTGCTACGGCTATTCTTCGCTCCCTTATATTAATTAAACGATGAAAAAAGTTTTCTAAGCAACTATTTCTTCTGATAAAAGAGCAACTAGCTATAACGAAGGGAACTAAGGAGTATAATGCTACACCCTTGCTAGCTTTCTAAGAGTACTGACCTTGAGGGACGGAAGTTGCGAGCACTGAAAGGAGAGGGATGAAGTGGGAATGGGGTAACCCTCAACCGGGGAATCACCAGAGAAAGGGAGTTTTACTGTGCACTGAACTGAAAGCCGAAAGCCAGGAATGGAGCTGAGTCACTTGACCAGTAGCTAGAGATTGGGCATAAGTCACAGGGACAAGGCTTCTTTCCTCACCATCATCCAAAGATTCAGCTGCTAACACAAGGTTCGAAAGATGCTCGACATCTTCATCTTCTTGATAAAAGGTTGGAATCTGAGAATATTTCTGTTGAGGAGCGGAGAATCAAACTCTTTCGAGTGACGTAATCGGTGGGGAACTCTCGTATAAGGTAGGGAGATAACCCTCTTTTGAAGAAATGGTATCTATAGATAAGAGGACATAAGTCAAAGATCTGGCCAAGAGTTCTTTTGTTGAGTCTGAGACAAGGAGCGAAGGATTGGCAATGAATGCAGCTCAGTCAACAGAGTACAGGGCAATCTCTCCTTTTCCTTATAGCTGCTTGGTTGGTCTAATCGTTGATCAGTCTATTGCTGTGAGGGATTTGAACTAGTAGCGGGTGGAAAGGAACTGGCTTGCCCGATCGGTATAGGAATGAAAGAAAGCAATCTTCTGAGACTGAGACAAGTCACTCATCTGCTGAGCTACCTGATGCAAATAGCTACTTTCGGAAAGTTAGAAAGAGCATAGGACTTCTCTCTAAGTAAAGAAAGCCAGATGTATCTACTTATGTCATCCACTTTTTTTAGTCAGTACCTTGCGCCTGTGAATGACTGCACTCGAGTAGGACCCTTAATGAAACTTAATGAAAGTAGTTGTCTGTAATAGATCTAAAAATCAGCTGTAGGTCAAATCACAAGTAGACACTAACGAATGAATCAATCCAAAGAAAGGCACAAAGGAATTTGGATTCTTATGTTTTATCCGGGAGCATACAATTGCCAACTGTAAACAATCACATGAATTGTTCCACCCATCTGAATGAAATTGTTGAATATACCCTAGACAATTGAAGAAGTCTTGCACTGTGTGTTGTGTATGTCCCAGGCGACAGCGGGTCCCATTCCTTATCCTACTGAAGCAGCGGAAAAAGAGGAATGTAGAGAAGAATATCCGGATAATAGAGCTTTATCAACTGGCCAAGGATCCTTCCCGTGCGCGGATCCTGGATAAGACAGTAAGAAGAAGAAAAGATGACACGAAGATGGTTAGCTGCAAGGTGACTGACTAAAAGCAAGTTTGTCCTCAGCGGAGAAACAACTATATAATCATATAGAATCAAGGATGGAGACATGGACCCAAAGTGTGAAAGAAGTAAGAGAGTGCCATCCGCAATGTTAACAGAATTTTTGATAGGTAAAGGAGAAAGAGATAGGAAAAGAAAGACATCACCTGACATATGACTGGTAGCCCCGGAATCGACGAATCCAAGCACTGGGAATGGAAGAATAAGCAGCAGATCCAGATACCGGATTTGCCATGTTTGACAAATGAGAAGGCCTTCGCTGTTCAATCTTCTGAGTGATAGCAGACATCAATTGCTGCCTAGTCTCCAGAGTAATAGGACCTGACTCAGAAGGAAGAGCAAAATAGAAAGAAGCACAACACCCTGCAACTCTATGAGATCCAAAGGTGGAGGAGTAGATGAGGTAGCAGCATTGGACTGAGGACGTGTCCAACATTTCTCAATAGTGTGGCCATGGCGCTTTAATATCGGCAAAATGTTTCATTTCCCCCCTTGCATTAAGTAACTCTTCCTTTTCTTTTGTCAAATCTGATGTACCCTTGCCTCTAAATCTGGCACCACATAACAATTGTTAGAAAGAGAAAAATCCCGCATGCATAAAGGCCAAAGGAGTATCTTAAAAGCTTCGTCTATTATGACGAAGCAAGACTAATCGATTGCGAGAGAGCATCGAGTGGATTACTTGAAGTGAAGCATCGAGTGAACGATGGACCGTGGCGAGTGGGCCGGGATTTTTTTAGGTCGCAAGCTGTCATCATAGGAAAAGGAACCAACTATAACTTCGTTCGGCCGAATCACTTGCGCTTATTGCGGGAGATCCGGGAAGCTACCTACCTAAATGGAGAGCCCACGCCAGCAGGGTGGTTGGTTCATGGAAGAAAGATGCGCGTGAAGAAGCGGCTGTTTGATAAAGCAGATGCGGATGCGCGTCGGATGAATGAAGCAAAGATAGATCTGCTATGCGCTTCTTGCTAAGGTCGGGTCAACTGTCATTGGTCGAAGAAAGTCGTCTTCAATGCTCTGAGGCCATACAAAACGCCTACATGCAGTAGCTCTATGGCTATATAGGCGCAATACGGCGCTAGCCAATCAACAAGACGAAGCATTTGTAGTCACGGTACGTATCGGCCAGAACAAGTCATTCACTAGTATGTAGTCGCTACCGAATCTACGTAGTAGTTGTGTTTTGCGTTCTATCCATTCGAGATTCCATTTTTGTTGGAAGGTCTCTCTCTTCCTTGGCAGCAGAAAAAGTACTCTTCTTTTGTACCATCCAAATCCGCCACTCACTCGTTGGTGTTCCATTATGTTATCTTAGACTACGCCTTCTTCAATTCCATTCTTCGTCTCCCTAGTCGCAGTCTTCTTGCTGGCCCAACTCAAATGCATTTTCTAGTGCTGTGCCAGGGCGATAGACGCTCTGCAGTCACACATTGGAGCAAGAGCCTTTCTTCGCTATATAAATAGAGGGCCAGAATCAGTGCCAGACCCTCAACAAAAGAATGGATTAAGGTGGGCTTCGGATTTGGAAAAAATCTCTCTTTTTTTTTTCTCATCAAGTTCTTGTTTGATCTGCCGCTGTTATAACACCACAAAATTCGTCCTTTTGGGGTTAATGCTCTCAATGGTGAATCGATCATTCGCTATCCTTTGAGTTATGAGAGGGAAGAATGGAAGAAAAGTAATGAAACCTACGATGGCTACTGAATAACCTCCTTGTACTTTGTCAATAATAAACCCATTGAACTTTTTCTTCGTTCGCCAAATCTTCTGCAGTTCCATCCAAGCTCGCTTTTATCTGAATCTTCGTGGAAGAAGAAGCGGTTCACCAGCCACTACATCCAGAGATCCCACAAAATCATTAAACCTCTGGCGGCTGCTCGCTCTTTGATCAGTGATTCACCGACCACTAGATCGATGAAGAATCTCTCCAAAATCTGCTTTTTTATCAGTGATTCACCAGCCGCTACATTCAGGGATCCCACCTTATTCTCAAACCTGGTGGCTCGATTGATTGGCACTCCTGTAGGCTCATCTTGCATGCAAATTTTGGGGGTACCAAGTCTTGCATCCACCAAGAACATTTCTTCTCTTAAGGCTAAGCGTAAAATTGAAGATTGCGAGGAGTTTTCACTACATAATAAGAAACTGAAATTAAATCTTGGAAATGATCGACTCCAATAGATGCTCATCATAAGCTTTGATTTTTCCTCCTATTCCTATTGATCAGAAGCATCCAGCAGTGCTATGCCAGGATAAAGAGTTAAGAGCTACTAAGCAAAGTGTTGGGGAACTCGTTAGAAGCGATTTGCCGCTTCCGCCTCTCTAGGCTTCACAAGAGCTCTCCCCTACCTACCTGGCCGTGCCACACTTCTGAAAGGCCCATTTTTCATTCGTTACAGGGGGTCCTGCACTTATTTGTGTGATCCCTACGCCTGCCCGAGAACCCACCTATGCTACTGTTGGGGGAGCCGAAAGAGTGTCGAACCGGAATAATATAGTGAGCCGGACACCAAACCATCCCAAAAACTTAAGCTCATGGGATATGAGTTTTTTTTTCACTATATATATTGGACCCTATTTATCCAATATCCGATGTGAGACTAATTCATCACACCTGACATTATAACATGCTACTACCAAGCCCACTGCCGCCAAGCAAGGGATGGCAATAACTAAAACTTCGATACCTAAATGAATTCATCCAAAGACTGTCGGCTGAACCAATCTCATTCATTTTTTCATTACTACAATGTGCCAACCGAAGTAGTGCTAAAATGCTCCTCCGTAATGCCTTATCTATAATTAACTAACTATTGAAAAGATTAAGTAAGTGATTTATTACATCGCTTGCTATGCGACTATAATTAGTTGATAGCGGAACTCAGCTCGGACAGCTGATATGAAAAAGAAAGAAGGGACGTACTCCTACCGCTCCGTGGTCTTCTCTTCCCACAGCGGATTCTATACCAGTCTTCTATCCAACAGCGCTTACTCTTGAACCGGTTACTCTCGTTGCGGTTATTGCATCAAGCACGGGTTACGAAAGCAAGGGCGTTAAGGCTTTCCTTCTCAGATGGTGCCTAAGGACTCTTTTCTCGGCGTAAGGACTGGTACTTTAATATGCATGTAAGGAGCGCATTCACGAGCACTAGCTTTCCTGGCTTGGGGGAGTATTGAAGTAAGCTATCCGACTAATGCAATTCGATGCTTCCTGCGTCGAAGGAAAGTATGGTCAATCAGTCGTCCCTCAAAGCCCCTTCTCGAGACACTCTTTCTTAGTCCCTTTGCCTTCTCCTTTTCAATGCCATCTCTTATTTCCCTTAGATGTAACTTCCTCTATCAAATAAAAGAGCGGCTATTCTTCATATCAAGAAAGTTAGAAGGATTTTTCGCTCTCCTTCCTTCCAACTCCGGGGAAACTCTCTGTGGTATTTATAGGGGGTGAAAACACCTGGAAATAGGCTGTACTTCTCTCTTTAGGGATAAGGTAACTGGAAAATTCAATGATTGTACTACTACTAATAGAAATCAGGCTAGTAGAAAATGAATGACGGAACATGAAAGACGGAGGACAAAGGCAAAGATGGAGAGCAACGAATGGAACTAAAGGAATGATTGTTGACTAGACTTAGACTATTTGCCGATCTTTTTGAGGATGCTTTTTTTGTTTTTCAGGATGGAAGCAAGCGTTGTCACTAAAGAATGTCATTTCAGGCAATAAGGTTGTTGACTCTATTGCAAGATCGATTGTTGGATCTTATGCGACAACATGGGGCTGCAGTGGACTTATCTTAGAATCAGAGAAGTTCCAGCAAATCAAAGCAAATAGAGAGACAGTCCCTCTCAGTGGTTCGTAAAGGGTTGGTTTTGGTTGAGCACCTCAGGACGGATATGATGTTCGCAGACCAAATGAAAAAAATGTTTAGTCCGAAAGTGCTCAAGGAGCATCTTGCTCGCATGGGCTGAACAGATCGCTTTGATTGCGCTGTGTAGTGGGAGTTGCTACATGACAGATTTTCTCATTCATTTCCTCCCATGTCTTTTTAGGATCAAAGATGGCTTTTCCTTTGTAGCCGATCGGATCTACATACAAGGTTTTTTTTTATTGTTGACACATGTTTCTTGGTTGAATGAAAGATTTTGCAAAGTCCTCCTAGGAGGACAGAATATAGTTTGTGCCCATGGGAGAACATAAAGTGCACATCAAGTTAGGACACGTGTCATTCTTGTTTGACCTAGTAAAAAGAAGAGAAAAGGGCTTCATTCAGTTTCATATTTATTCTTTCATTAGGACATCAAGATCACTAGACCTATAAAACAGTGCTTGGAAAGACAAAGAAATGGTATTCAGACAAAACCCATGGAAGAGGAAGATGTTGAGAGAGTGGGAAGTCTCCATGATCTGGTATTCGTAGTCTTGTTGGCTTAAGGGGGTGATTCTCTTAGGATTTTGCATAGTCATCCAAGACTGGGTGTGCTTGTTTTTCCACAGAGTGGCCACTCATCATTGGATCTTTTCCAATTCTCAATCCGGTCAGTTGTTTTGGATTCAAAGGGTTGGATCAAAGACAAAAGAGATCGTTGCAATTGTCATGTAGCGATGGATCTCAATTAGACTTTCCTTGGAATCCCCCTATCGATCCACCATTTGATAGAGTCTTTGTTCGAAGCGAGGAATTCTTTGCTAGAACAAGAATCGAACTCAATCAAAGGATATTGGTTCCAGGGAAGGAAGGGCAAAAGTCAAAGGTAGAGGGACAAGCGGAAAGATCTTCGCAAGAAAATGGGTCTCCTACTGATCGTCCAACTCTTTTCGGGCTACAGATCGGGTAAGGGGCCTAAGACTAGGTCTTTTGAACACATACTTCTGATTGGTCTGGTCTAGCCATTGTAATAAAGCATCGCCTAATTTCAATCTTTCAGCATTCTACTGGAGCAGAGGAAGTCCATATCATACTCCTCAATCCTCAGAGAGAGATCTCCCCAGTGTCCTAGCTGTGGATAACCCTGAGTAGATCCAGCAAGTTGGGAAGTCTATTCAATCTGCGAAAGGTGAGGGAAGTGAATGCAGCTCTAAGAAAAAAGCTAAGGCTCCGATCCAAACAAGAGCAATGAGAAAAGTGCCTCCAACAGCTAAATCGATGGCCGCCCTTGACGCCAAACCTTCTTTTCTTCCTGAGACAAAAAAGGGCTTATATAGGGTGTATTCGCCTAACTTATGTGCTAGAAAGGCTTCCTTACAAAAATAGGGGATTCATGTAGGTCCGCAATACCAATAGCGGTAGGGAGTCCATCAAAAGACAGAGTGGTTAGTCGGGGCTTGAGAGCATATTGAATTGATGTTCCGGGTATTCCATATATTCTTTTAGAAAGTTTATTGATTGTCCTTCTTCATGTTTCAAAGAACCCATCCTAGTTATCCTTCTTCTAGAATAGACAGGTGCTTCCTTTTTCTCAAGCGGAAAACTCTAGATCCAGTGCTCTTTTGTGAGTAGGACTTCGACTTCCTAGCACATGGGAGCTTTTTCACATCAGAGAGTTTCTGTCCAGTTTTGACGATCAGGCTTGACCTTTATACATACGGAGCGACCTCCTTATAGAGATCAGATGGACTTCCTGACTAGATGTTCCAAGCAGGAGCCCTCCCTATTTTAGTTTAGCTAGGCAGCTGCATTTGAGTGAAGGAGGATGCGCCCCAGAAGCGGGCTAGAAAGGATCATCCGCCAGTTGTGAGCAGAGTTCAAACTTTAGCCAAGGAAAAATGGTTTTTAGCGCCGTTGCTAAGTTAGCCAAGGAGGCTCGAGACAAAAAGGCCAACCAAAAGAAGATATCTAAGTGGTGAGCTAGTACGATCAGGAGCCGTCCGCCCGCTTCCCCTCCTTCGTCCCTGGCCCTATCAGGCCAGCCATAAATCCCTGGCTATCTAATTTTCTACTCTTTATCCAATGTAAGGGCCCTCAACTTCGCGATCCCCCATTTCCAACCGCCTCCTTTGTCGAAGCCCACCATCATCTTCCACGGCGGGAGAATTTCGATGAAAAAGACTTCTTCATTGGGTAAGTCTTATGGCAACTCCCAATTGGATGGAATTGGATGATCTGCGAGAAAATCTGGAACTGCTTATCCTTTGACAGCCTTTTGCGAGACATAAGTGATATAGAATTCTGAAAGATTGAGGGCCCACTTTTGCTAATCGGAAAGGACTGGTCTAGACATTATGTACTTCAATGAATCAGCTCACGAGATGAGTCACACCGAATGAACTAAGAGGTAGTGCCTTAACTTCTGTACAGCAAAAAAAAAGGACAAAGATGTCTGCTCTATGGGAGAGTAATTCAACTCAGCCCCCACAAGAGTCCTGCTCAAATAGTAGACAGCCTTTTTATTTGATTGCCTTTTTCATTTTTCTGGGCAAGTTGAGCCCAATGAGACCATTCTTGGGCGGCAACGTAGAGAATAGGTGGTTGATCGAGTATTGGAGCGACAAGTACTGGTGGCTTGAGGAGGTATGTTTTGATGCTTTCAATGGTCATAATAAAGTTTACAAGTTATTTTCCGATGTAATTGAAGGCAAAGAGGGAAGATTTTGAAGGTGGCTTCCTCAGGCTTGCAATCTACTAATCACTTCGACTGCATGCTTTCCAGGAGCATAAAGTGGGAAAAGAAAAGAATATTCCACTACCCTTACTACCTACGCCACTGGCAGCACCAGCACTAAGCCATTTCCATTAATCCTAAGAAGAGGAGAAGAAGACACTCCATCCACCACACCAAGAAGGGAAAGAGGCCATTGAAGTAGGCCATTTCATTGCATATTTGACCCAGCACGGCTTGGGGAGCATCAAGGCGAGGGGGGACCACACCTTAGCGCTGGTTGGGGAGTTGATTATCCCGCTTGAACGAGCGAAGGTGCCTCCAAGGAGGGAAAAAGAATCAAAGAAGAAAGAGGAAGGGTTTTCCTGGAAAACTTTGGAGATGAGTTAATAGGCGCTAATTCCTACAAGTTCTAAGATGTAGTATAGAAGGAAGGTATAGGATGGAATCGAATTGGGAAGCAGAGGAGAGCCTCCTTGAGCAGGGTGCCAGAGGAGATTGTTGTTGAGGATCCGAACTGGTGGGGTAGGGAGAAGAACAGCAGAAGGATTGGATTACAGTGTTCACTCTGGTCTGGAGGAGCCCTTGGTCTTAAAAGGAAGGAAGCAGGCAATAGCGCGATAGCAAACAGCGAAGAAAGCTAAGCATGTAGAGAATCGGTAAAACCATTATTCCGAGCGACGAGTGCTGTGTCAGACCAGTCTAGGACTGAGGCTGCAGGGAAGGTATTCTCATAAAAGAAAGAAAGGGTAAGAAGCAGGGAGGTAAGAGCGAGTAAGACTAGGTTATAGCAAGAGAACAGAGGTTAGATAGCTCTTACCGGAGGAAGGGGTTTCGGGTCACCTGTCCCCTTGACCCAAACACAAACTCATCCTTATTTCGTATAGTAAGAAAGCGGATTATCTCTTTTGGATAAGCACATAGCGCGATGGAGAAGAAAGAGATGTCTATGATCCGCTATCATGAGATCAATGAGTGAGAGGCGATCAGTTATATGCCGATCGATCAGTCATTGAATAAGCTCTTGTCTATGATCTGCTGTCTTTTGTGTCTCATTTCGATCGTAGCACACACCACCCCACGCCCTCCCCTCTTACGAATAATACATCGCAAGGAGCAGGACATCCCAAGGAGTCAATGATTTGCAATTATAGACTATATCTATATATAAGAGCAGAAAGTAAGCCTTATTTATTTGAAAACTTTGTCTTTCTTTTGCTCTAGTTAATTTTGCGTGAGAGTGTACTTCTCAATAAGGAGGGTTTACGTTGTTAAAGCTTACTATAACATAAATAAAGGGCCAGACGGGTTTGAGTCAAGCGAATAACCATCAATTGTGACATGATCTGACATCAATGCAGTCAAGACAAGAGAGAGGAAAGAAGGCCATGTCAAGGAAGATTCTAACAGGTCGGGAGCCTGTTTGGTGATGGATGATTCATTTCTCAGATTCATTCGTATGTATGACTATTGGCAAACTCAACCATCCGAGCCTTCTTTCAAACTAGGACCACTGATCACTCTATCGAACTCCGAACTGCCTTTCATGCAGGATCCATAGGAAGTTGCTTCAACCCTTCCTAAAAATACGAAAAAGCTTTATGAAGGTCAAGACATTGGTCTAATGGGTAGAGCAAATTTCTCTTTTCGTCTCTAATGTGCCTGCTTGCTTGCCTATGTGATCCCTTCACCCACTCAATCCCCGGAAGTAAGAGCGCCATGGCTTGACTGATTGATTGAACTATCAGAATGAGTTAGGTCAGCAAGGCACTGATTGCACTAATCAAATGTGATGTGAAAATGACTAAACTAAAGAAAGAAGACCTGAGAGAAGGATGGGCACTTCTCATAGTAGGCATAGGTGTAACACCCCGGTTGTCGTCCGATGGAATCACAATACAAAACGGACAACATATATATAAAAGGTTTACAGAATACATAGAATTAAAATTTATTACATCGATACGAATATAGTTCAGATAATATAACAAAAAGTGGTCTAAGTAGAAATACTCAAGTCCTCAAAAGTATTCTCATACATAAAAATAAAATGACATGTAAATAAAGCAGCTCCAAGTGTAGTCGCGCATGTACTCTCTGCTACTGTAGTTACCTGTGCCTAGCTGCTATTCTCCTATGGATGGGAACAATCAAAGAGTGAGCCAAGGATGCTCAGTAGGGAGTTACCTCCTCCAAATAGTAGGAGAGATCAATATTTAGAAGGCAATAATAAAATTAACACAGTAGCATCAAAAATAATATAACAACAATAATGATTAGATAAACCAACATCCACAGTAAGGAATGAATCAACAAGGATATCACATCCACGATAGCCAATGGTTAGGAACAATGACTATGGACTCCCCTACAGATATTACGGAAATGGTCGCACCCCCTACCAAGTAGAGTCGAACCGATCTACACGTAAATCATTATATGGGTGTGGCTGAACCCCCTACCAAGCAGAGTCATACCACGTTGCACTCCCAACTGTTGATGCAATGGTGATCCCATCTATTCACACAATGGATCACGTCCCCTACAACTCAGGAGACCGACTACTATCACGTCTAACAGTCTTGCTAATCCCATACTGAAGTAGGAAATCACTGACTGATACCAGTCAAAAATAGAGTCCCACTGCATACGTCCCTCAAGATACCAAAGGCTCAACCATAATAGATATCGAGTCAAGATTACCAAGTGATAGAAAGGAGTCGACTCGATCACAAATCAGATTATTCAGTTAGAAGACATCATCAGGATTTGAGACCACCAATAGAATCAGTATGAAAAATCGAGTCCAATGACTCCTAGACCATCAAAATCGGATCTCAAATGAGAAGGTTATGATTGTTCAAATGTATATATGCAATTTAGCCCCTATATCATTCCAAATTACAACTTTGTCATCAAGATAAATAATTTTTAATTGAATCAGAGAATGCCCAAAGCTTCACTTTAGTGAAGAAGGAATAGAAACCCAGGGAAATGGGCAGAAGGCTTTTGAGAATGGATCAGGCACTGTGAGATTGGCCAAAGAATCAAGTAATGGAACCTAAAGGTTGAGGTATGCTATGTGCTTTTTGTTGTTTTACATTCTATCCTATGATCCATCTTCAACCCAGCATTAGTGAACACATATCTATGTTGTACCTTGATTTATATGGGCAATGCGATGCATGACAAACAGGTCATACTAGATGAATATTTGAGCCTAACTGGTTTCACTAGGTTATATGTGTGTACTTGAGAAGAATGACTATATCTAAAAGTAGGGAGATTTGCTTTGTGTTGCATATTTCATAGTTAGACATTTCTAATCTATTGCCATATGCCATGTCTCCTTCCCTGCCATATCATAATCCTATTTCTTGCTGAATATTTTTTTTTATCTTGCTTCTTATTTACTCTATTATTGTGCCAAGGAAAGGATCTCAGGAGTAGTGGCTAGGGCTGGGGCTTGGGCATGGGCGAAGCACAAGGTACTGGAACAATTCATGTCGGTGAATCTCTGGGTATAGGAATAGTCCACACCCATGACTTATATAGTATAGGAACTATTCAAACAAGTGAATTACAAGGTACAAGAACTGTTTGCAGTACTGTAAAGCCATCAGCCATTGCAACAAGAGAAAAAAAGTATGATGCTTCATCCAGTCCTAGTCTACCTAGAAAGACCGGTGACTTTGTAAATCTTTGGATGTCAGGATTTGGAACATCAATATGAAGTTTTTGTTCAAAAAGAAGCTGAAATGGAAGATAATGACGATGGCCTTGAAAATTCTTCAGATAATGTAAAAACTTTCTTCTAACTTCTTTTTTCAATGTCCATTCTATCATCTTTTTTTAAACATATAATTTTTAGGATTACCCATCTGTGAGTGGGTCAGGAACTATTATTTTATGGGGTTCAAAGGATTCTGAACATATACCATTTCACAATCAGAGCACCACCATAGACCATTTAAATTGATTAAAGCTCTTTATCAAGCAATGACATTGCTTGTTTTGATTGATTTGCTTTATAGTTTTGATTGTGTTGCCTACAAGTAGATTAACTTCTATTGAAGACATATCTATCAATGGTATGGTTGTCCTCCAATCAGAG
>RXID01016217.1:0-16019 GCA_005019695.1 Trichopus zeylanicus subsp. travancoricus | reverse complement strand
CTACTTCTCCTCCTCCTCCTCCTCCTACTACTACTACTGCTACTATCGCTACTACTCCTACTGCTATGACTACTGTGACAACAGCCTCTACTACTGCTGCTACTATACTATAGTAGCAGCAACAGCTACTACTACTACTGTTGCTGCTACTACTACTACTACTCCTCTTACTAATGCTGCTATGACTGCTACTAGTGCTACTACTACTACTACAACTACTGTTGTTGTTGCTGCTGCTGCTATTACCACTGCTACTAAACCTACAACCACAATACTGCTATTACTACTTCTGCTTCCACTACCATTACTACAACTACTACTATTTCTACCACTGCTATAACTACTACTATTACTTCAACTACTACAACCACTACCACTACTACTACAGCAACTACGACAACTACTTCTACTACTAAAGCAACAACAAAAACTACAACCACTACTACTAGTATTATTACTATACTACTACTCCTAGTACTATTACTACTACTATTACTCCTCTTACTACTACTACTGATGCTTCTCCAACTAATACTACTGCTGCTACGAGTATTACAAAAGCTACTTCTACTACTACTACTACTATAACAACTACTATGACTTCTACTGCTACATCTACTACTATTAATACTGCTACTACTACTACTAGTGTTGTTATTACTGCGCGACTACTACCACTACTACTACTGCTACTACGGCCACTATTGCAACTGCTGCTACCACTACCTAGACTGCCACAACTACTGCTATTGATACTACACATCCTACTACTGCTACTGCAACTACTGCTCCAACTACTATCGTTACTACTACTACTACTACTACTACACTACTATTATTATTACTGCTACTGCTACTACTACTACTATTCCAACTACAACCGCACTTAGTCCTACTTTTACTCCTACTGCTACTCCTATTGTGGTGCCTACTACTACTATGACTACTACAACTAATATTACTGCGGACGCTGCTATTGTTGCTCCTGCTCCTATTCATATTGCTACTACTACTACTAGTACGTCTTCTTCTTCTGCAATAACAACAACTACTACCAATACTATTAGTAATCCTGCGGCTGCTGTTGCTGCTGCTCCTACTACTGCTACTACCACTACTACAACTACTACCATTTCTTCGACAACTACTACTTCTACTATTACTCCTACTACTATGAATACTACTACTGCTGCTACTACTACTACTGCTGTTGCTACTATTCTGCTGCTGCTACTACTACTAGTACTACTACAACTCCTACTACTACTCCTATTACTGCTACTATAACTGCTACTCCTACTACTACTACTGTTGCTACAATGACTCCTACTCCAACTCCTACTGCTACTACAACTCCTAGAATGACTACTACCCCTACTCCAACTACTACTACTACTACTGCTACTCCTACTCCAGCACCTCCTACAACAACAGCTACTACTTCTACCTTTACTACTACAACTACTACTCTTACTACTACTACTAATACTCATACTCCTACAACAACTACTACTGCTCCTACTTCTACAACTATAACAACTATTACTCCTACTACTACTTTTGCTGCTATTGCTACACCTACTACTACTAATCCTAATACTTGTATTACCCGAACTACTACAACTACTACTCCTAACCTCCTAGTACTACTACTACTACTATTAATACAATTAGTGCTACTACTGTTGCTGCTGCTGCTACCACTAGTATTATTACTACTACTACTACCGCTACTACCGCTACTACTACTGCTACTACCATTACGACTACTACTACTACTACTACTATTGCTGCTATTGCTGCTACTACTGCTGCTGCTGCTACTGCTACTACTACTACAACAACAACAACAACAACAACAACAACAACTACTACTACTACTATTGCTACTGCTGTTGCTGCTGCTGCTGCTACCACTACCACTACTGCTACTACTACAGCTGCTACTACAACTCCTACTACTACTTGTCTACTACTACTACTAGTAATGCTAGTACTACTACTTCAACTCCAACTGTGACTACTGGTCCTACTACTACTACTACTACTACCACTACAACTACTACTTCTCCGAATACTATTCCAATTGCAACAACTACTTCTCCGAATACTATTCCAATTCCAACTACTACTACTACTACTACTACTATGACTACCACTACGACTACTATCATTATTAGTACTACTACAACAACAACAACAACAACAACAACTGCTACTCTGCTACTAATACTCCTACTTCTACTGCCAACACGACTACGACTAATACTACTACTAACACTACTATTACAATTGACGCTGCTATTGCTACTAGCACTACTACTACTACTTCTATTGCTCCTACTACTAATACTACTATTACTACTTCTACTACAACAAGTACTACTACTAATACTACTATTACCCCCACTACTACTACTACCACCACTATTATGACTACTACCCCTAACAATCCAACTACGACTACTACCATTGCTGCAGCTTCTATCACAATAGCTACTTCAGCTATTACAACTACTACTACTGTTGCTCCTATTACTACTACTACTACTATGACTACTACTACAACTTCCACTACAACTACTACTACTCCTACTCCTACTACTACTACAACTAATATGACTACCACTACTGCTACTACCACTCCTACTACTACAACTATAACAATAACTACTACTATTCCTACTACTACTACTATTGCTACTACTACTACTACATCAACTACTATTCCAACTCCTACTCCCACTACAACAACTGCAACTACTCATACTACTACTACACCTACTACTACTACTACCACGAATACTACTATTCCAACTCCTAGTCAAACTCCTATTGCTAATACAAAAACTACTACTACTGCAACCATAACTCCAACCACTACAACTACTACAACTTCTACTACAACTACTACTACTATTGCTACTACTGCTACTACTTCAGCTATTACTAATACTGCAACAACTACTGCTGCTGCTGCTGCTGCTGCTCCTACTACTACTTATGCCACTACTACTACTACCACTAATACTAATATTACTACTACTGCTACTACTTCCGCTACTGCAACTACTAGTACTACAACAACAACAACTACTACTACCTATACTACTACTACTACTTTGACTACTAGTCCTACAACTACTACGACTACTACACCTACTATAGTTACTACTAGTCCAACAACTACTGCTACTACTACCACTACAACTATTACTATGACAATTACCACTACAACTACTACTATTGCTACCACTAATGTTACTAGTGCCACTACTAATATTACTACCACTACTACAACTACTACTCCGACTAATATAGCTGCTACTACTTCTGCAACTACCACTACTACTACTACTGTTTCTACTACTTGTGTTGCTACTGCTACTATTACTACTACTACTACTACTACTATTACTAGTACTTCCACTACAACTACTACTAATACTACAACAACTACTCTCCCTGCTACTACTTCTACTACTATTGCTGCAAGCACTAATACAACAACAACTACTAGTAGTACTCCTACTACTACCAGAATTGTTACCCCAAATCCTTCTACTACTGCTACTCCAGCTCCTATTCCAAATATTACTCCTCCTAGTACTACTACTACTACTGCCACAACGACAATAATAACTACTACTATACCACTACTCCTCCTACTACTACTACAGATTGTACTACTACTACAGCTATTCGTAACACTCCAACAACCTCTACTACTACTACTACTCCTCCTCCTCCTCCTCCTCCACCTACTACTACTACTACTCCTCCTACTCCTCCTTCTATTACTACTACTACTACTACCACTCCTACTATTACTGCTCCTACTACTACAACTACTTCCATTAATACAACAACAACTACTACTCCTACTACTACTACTCCAACTACACTCCGACTACGACTGCTACTACTACAACAACTACTACCACTCCTACTACTACTACTATTACTACTACTACTACTATTACTACTATTGCTTTCGCTACCTCTATTATTTCTCATAATACTACTACTACCACTACTACTATTGCTAATACTACTACCGCTACTACTATTATGGCTGTTGCTACTACTACTACACCTACTACTACTATAACTACTACTTTTATTGCAACTGCTATTACTACTCGTGCTACTACTACTGCTACTACTCTAAAAACCACTACCACCACTCTACTACCACTGCTTTTGCTGGTACTACTACTATTATTTCTACAACTGCTGCGACAACTGCTACTACTACAGCTACTGCTACTACCGCTACTATTACAACTACTACTGTGGCGGCTGCTACTAGTAATACTACTACTAATACCGCTACTACTACAATAACAACCACTACTACTATTACTACTTATGTTGCTACTTCTACGACTGCTACTACAATAACTACTATTTCTTCTACTCCAACTAGTACTTCTGCTACTCCAACTACTACTTCTGCTGCTAATACTCCTACAGCTACTACTACTCCCACTACCCCTATTACAGCTTCTGTTGCTATTACTGCCACTGCTACTATTACTACTACTACTACTACTACTACTATGAACTCTGCAGCTACTATGACTACTACTACTACAACAGCTACCACAAGTACTACTTTTGCTACAACTACTACTGCATCTCCTACTATTGTGACTATTACAAATGCTAGTGCTACTAATACCACCACAGCTACTACTACTGCTAATACTTCTACTGCTACTACTACCGGTACTACTACCATTGCAAGTACCACAACGACTACTACTACTACTAGTACCAGAACAACAACTACTACTACTACTACGTCAACTACTAGTACTACTGCTATCACTGCTACTTTTCGCACTACTTTTCTAATGCGACTATTTCTGTTACTAAAACTACTGTGACTCCCACTAATACTACTAGTGCTACTACTACTGTTGCTACTGCTATAATTACTACTAACACCACTACTACTACTTCCACTACTTGTACTACTATTACTTCTAGTACTACTACTACTTTTCCTATTAGATCTACTACTGCTACTACTACTACTTCTGCTACTACTTCTACTATGGCTACCACTACTACAACTGCTGCTATTATTACTACTACTACTACTCCGATTACTACGACTACTATTGCACGTATTACCACTGGAGCTCTAGCTACTACTACTACTTCTGCTGCTACAGTTGCTACTACTATTTCCCCAACTACTACTTTTGCTACTACTACCACCACGGCTACAGCAACTAATATTGTTGCCACTACTGTTACTAACACTACTACTACTACAACTACTAATGTTGTTGTTGCAGCTGCTGCTACTACTACTCCTACTATTGCTACTACTACTGCTACAAATACAACTTCCACTACTACTACTATTACAACAACTACTACAATTGTTACTATACTCTTACTACTACTGTACCTTCTTCGTCTACTGCTACTATACCTACTTCTTCTCCTATTGCTACAATTGCTACTACTACTACAACTATAGTTGGTACTACTACTACTTCTCCTACAACTACTACTAGTTCTGCTACAACTATTAGTACTACTACTAATGCTACTACTACTAATACCACTACTGCTACTGCTACTACTACTACTGGTACTACTACTACTGCTACTGCAACTACTGGTACTACTACTGCTACTGCAACTATTGGTACTGCATCTACCGGTGCTATTTCTAGTACTACTCCTATTACTATAGCTACAATGCCTACTACTACCAATACTCCTACTACTTCCACTACTACTACTATTACTATTGCTACTACTACTACTACTACTACTCCAAATCCAACTCAAACTCTTGCTCCAACTACCACTCCTAATACTACTTCTACTACTACCATTACTACTACATCTCCTACTAATACTACCATTGCCATACAATAATGGGTACTGCTGCTGCTACTACTAATACGGCTACTACTATTGCTACTACTATGACTTCTCCTAATACTATTACTACAGCTACTAATATTGGTACTACTACAAGTGCTACTCCAACTAATAATATTTCTGCAACTACTATTGCTACTATTATGAGTTCTACCACTACTACCACTAATAGTACTACTACTACCATTGCTGCTGCTGCTACTACTACCTATACTAGTATTACTAACACCACTACTACAGCAACTACTTCTACTACCACTATGACTACTACTACTACAACTACTGCAACTACTACGGCTACTATTGCTACAACTGCTACCACTACTTTGATTGCTACTACTACTAGTAGTAGTAGTTCTACTTGTACTACTACTACTACTGCTACTACAACAAATACTACTACCGCTACCCGTACAACTCTTACAACAACAAATACTACTATAGCTGCTAGTACTGCTACTACAAAAATAAATACTACTTCTACTACTACTGCTGCTGCTATTACTACATATGCTACAACTTTTGCTACTGCGGCCACTACTATTACTACAACTACGACTACAAATTCTTCTACTGCTATGACCTTTACTAGTATCACTTCTGCTACTACTGCTACTACTGTAAGCGCTACTACTACTACTAATACTCTTCCTACTACTACTACTATTATTACTACTATGTCTATTATAACTACTACTACTACTATCGCTACTACTGCTGCTGCTACTACTATTAAGACAACTACCACTAGTACCACCACTTCTACAACAACTACTGCTACTCGTACTACCACTACATCTACTATTACTACTGCTATTACTATTGTAACTACCACCACCACTACTAATACAACTGCTGCTACATCTGCTATTGCAGCAACTACTGCTACTGCTACTACTACTACCACAACAGCTATGACCACTACTGCTACAACTATTGCTACTGCAATAACAACAACTATTACTGTTGCTAATACTACTAATACTACTACTGCTACTGTTACAGACGTTGTAACATCTACTATCGCTACTACTGCTGCTACTGCTACTACTATTACTACTGCAACTACTACTACTACTAGTACTACTACTACAATAGCTACAACAACTACTACTGCTACTGCTACTGCTACTACTATTATTATTACCATCACTACGATTGCTACTTTTCATACAACTAGTACTACTACTACTGCAACTACAACTACTACAGCTACAACTATAACTACTACGACTACTGCTACTGTTGCTATAAATGCTACTACTGCTACTATAACTATTACTGATACTACTACAACTACTATTGCTGCTACTACTATTATTACTACCACTACTACTACTGCTGCTGCAACTGATGCTACTCCTTATGCTACTAATATAGCTAATGCTACTAATACAACTACTACTACTTCTGCTAACGCTACAACTACTTCTACTACTACTACAGCTGCTACTACTACTACTTCAGTTGCTACTGCTACTGCTATTATTACTACTAAGACTACAGCTACTATTACCACTACTTCTGTTGCTACTACGATTTTGACTACTACTACTGATACTACTACTACGACTACTACTACTATAACTTCTGCTACTACTATTGCTGCTGGTGTTACTATGGCTACTTCTAGAGCAGCTGGTGCAACTACTACTTCTTATGCTACTTCTTCTGTTACTACTCCTATAGCTACTACTACTAGTACTACTACTATAAAAACTACAACTATGACTACTACTACTACTACTACTACGACAACAACAACTACTACTACTATGACTACCACTTTTCCTACTACTATTACTACTACGACTACCTATATTACTACAACTACAGCTATTGCCACGAATACTACTTATGGAACTACTGCTACTGCTACTACTACTATTACTACTAATACCACCACCACCACCACCACCACTACTACTACTACTATAGTTAATTCTACTACTACTACTACTACTTCTGCTACTACTTCTATGACTGCTACTACTACTACTTCTGCTACAATTGCTACTATAGCTACCAATGCTATGACTGCGGCTATTATTATTATAACTACTATTACCACTACTACTACTATTTCTACTACTGCTACAGCAGCTACTACTACTACAAGTACTACCAATGATACTCCACGCACAGCTACTATCATTGCTGCAACTACTGCTACTACTACAAGCAGTACACTGCTGCTATTAGTAGTACTACTACTTCTCCAACTACTAGTTCTTTTGCTACTATTACAACCACTACTGTTGCAGCTTTTGTTGCTATCATTACTACTACGACAACAACAAAAACAACTACTACTACTACTGTTACCACTACTCCTCCTCCTCCTCCTCCTACTACTACTATTACTATTACTATTGCTACTACTACTGTTGTTGTTGCTGCTGCTATTATTACCAGCAATACTACTACTACCGCAACTACTACAGTTGCTGCTATTGCTGCTATTGCTACAGCTACTACTAGTGCCATACTGCCCCTGCTGCTGCTGCTACTACTACTACTATTAGAGCTACTCATAACACTTCTACTACTCCTACAATAACTACTACTACGACTACTAAAACTAAAACTACAAGTACTACTGCTACTCCTATAACAACTACTACTGCTGTTGTAGCTGCTGCTACTACTACTACGACTGCTACAGCTGCTACAATTACTACTACTAGTACTACAACAACAACTACTACTGCTGCTTCTTCTTCTACTACTACTGCTACTGCTCCTATTACTACTATGACTACTACTACTGCTGCTGCTGCTACTACTGCTACTACTATTGCAATTATCACTACTACTACCACTACTACTACCACTACTACTACTACTACTACTACTACTACTACTACTACTACTACTACTACTATTACTACTACAACTACTACTCCTACTCCTACTACACGTACTACCGTACTACTATTTGCTACCACTACTCTAACAACTACAACTCCTACTACAGCTCCTACTACAACTCCTACTAGTACAAATAATACTCCTCCTCCTCCTACTACTACCACTAGTCCAACTCCATCTCCTTCGGTTGGTGCTACTCCTACTACTACTACAACAACTGCAACTACCGCTATTACTACTAGTACTGCTACTACTACTACTACCACCACCACCACCACCACCACCACCACAACTACCACCACTACTACAACTACTACTATTACTGCTGCTGCTGTTGCTGCTGTTGCTAATTCTACTATGACTACAACAACAACTACGGCTACTATTACTACAACTACAACACCTACATGTACTGCTATACCTGCTACAACTGCTACTACTAATAGTACAACTACTACACTCACTACTACTGCCACAACTACTACTATTGCCGCAACTACTACTATTACAACAACTACTACAACTACTGCTACGCCTACCACTGATCATACTAATGCAATTCCTGCTACTTCTACAACTGCTACTACTACTACTACATCCACTACTGCTAGTACTACCACTATAATTTCTACTAATACTACTACTACTACTGCCACACCTATAACTGGTACTACTACTACTCCTACTAGTTGTACTACAACTACAATAACTCCCACTATAACTACAACTCAACCTTCGACTCCTACTACTACTCCTACTAATAAAATTGCAACTACTACTGCAACTACTACTATTACTGCTGCTGCTTCTCCTACGGGTGCTGCTACTGCTACCTCTATCTACTTCTACTACTACTACTATTACTACTACTATTATTGTTACTAGTATTTTCACTACAACTGCAACTACTACTATTACAACTACTCTTACTGCTACTACAACTTGTACTACTACTGCTACTAGTACTGATACAACTACTGCTACTACTAGTACTCCAACTATTACCACAACTATTACCCCAAATTCTTCTACTACTGCTACTCAAACTCGTATTCCTAATATTACTCCTACTACTACTACAACTACTACTATAACAACCACAACTACCACTACTACTACCACAACAACAACAACGACCACTCTACTACTATACTACTACTCCTACTAATACTGCAACTACCTCTAGTACTACTACTACTATGACTACTACTCCTAGTACTACAACTACTCCTATGCCTACTACTATTGCTCCTACTACTACTACAACTTCCACAACAACTACTACTACTACTCCTACTACTAATACTGCTCCTACACTCCAATTATGACTACAACTACCACAACAACTATTACCACTCCTACTACTACTGCTACTACTACTACTATAACTACTATTGTTTCTGCTACCACTATTACATCTCATAATACTACAACTACCACTACTGCTATTGCTAATACTACTACATCAACTACTATTATGCAATTCCTACTACAACTACGCCTACTACTACAACTACTACTTCTATTAAAACTGCTACAACTACTACTGCTACTACTACTACTACTACTACTACTACTGCTACTAGTACTACTCCTACTACTACTACAACGACTACTACTACTTCTACTATTGATACAGCTTCTACAACAACTACTACTTCTACTTCTGCTACTACAACCACTACCACTGCTAAAGCAACTACTACTACTATTGTTGCTACTGCAACTACTACTATTAATACCTCTACTACTACCACTACTACAACAACTACTACTACTTCTACTATTGATACAGCTGCTGCAACTACTACTATTACTACTACTGCTATTACAACTACTACAAATGCAATAACTACTACACCTACCACTACTGCAACCGTAACTACTACTACTAATACCTCTAGAACAACTGCAACTATAGCTACAATGACTACTGCAACTGTTACCAAAACTACCACTATATCTACAACTAACACTACTTCTACCACACTACTACAGCTGTGTTAGCCGCTACTACTACACTACTACTACTAGTACTATAGTTGCTGCAACTACTACTACTACTACTAATGCTACTGCTACTACCGGTGCTACTACAACAACTACTACTACTTTTGCTGCTACTAATACTATTACAAATACCGCTTCTACCGCAACTACTACAACTATTACTACTACTGCTACTACTTATGCTGCTACTTCTGCTACTGCTACTACCACAACTACCACTTCTTCTACGGCTGCTACAACTTCTGCTACTCCTACTACTACTTCTGCTACTGCTACTCCTACGACAATTGATGCTACTACTACGACTACTACTACTTCAGCTGCTACTTCTGCTACTGCTAATATTATTATTATTACTACTACTACTACTACAATGACCTGTGCAACTACTGTGACTACTACTACTACTACTACTACTATTTCTCTTGCTACTACTACTGTTGTTGCTGCTACTGCTACTACTGCAAATGCTAGTGCTACTAATACTACTCTTGCTACTACTACTACTACTACTTCTACCGCTACTACTACTGGTATTACTACTATTGCAAGAACCACTATGACTACTACTACTGCTGCTACTACTACTTACCACAACAACAACTAACTACTACTACTTCTATTACTTCTACTAATCTGGCCATGACTGCTACTTTTCACACTATAGTTACTACTGTGACTACGTCTGTTACTAAAACTACTGGTACTCCTACTAATAATACTAGTTCTACTACTACTGTTGCTACTACTAGTGTTACTACTAACTCCATTACTACTACTTCCAATACTTGTACTACTATTAATTTTACTACTGCTACTACTTCTCCTACTACATCTACAACAACAACAACAACTACTACATCAGCTACAACGGCTTCTACAGCTACCACTTCTACGACTGCTACTATTATTACTACTACTACTACTACGATTACGACTACTACTACACTTATTATCGCTGCTGCTCCAACTACTACTACTACCATTGCTGCTATTACTGCTACTACTACTGCAAGTACTACTACTGTTGATATTGCAGCTGTTGCTGCTGCTACTACTACTACTACTACTTCTGCTACTACAACTATTGCTACTACAATGACTACTACTACCACAACTACTGATGCTACTGCTGCTACTACTACTACTGTTACTGCTACTATTACTATTGCTACAAATAATGCTACTACTACCACTACTACTATGGCTGCTTCTACTACTACTACCATTACTATTACCGCTACTGCTAAAACTACTCCTGCTGCTGCTACTACTACTACCATTACTATTACTGCTACTGCTAATACTACTACTATTGCTGCTACTGTTGCTGCTGCCACTACTACTACTACTATACATTCCTCTTCTCGTACTACTAAACCTACTTCTTCTCCTACTGCTACAACTTCTAGTACTACTATTGTTATACTTGGAACTACTACTACTTCTCCAACAACTACTACTACTACTACTTCTCCTGCTACTACTACTACTAAAATAACTACTGGTACTACTACTAATGATACTGCTACTACTACCACTACTACTACAACAATTAATTCTACTACTTCTACCGGTGCTATTTTTGCTACAACTCCTGTTACTATTGCTGCTGCTACTCCTACTACTCCAACTCCAACTCCTACTCCAACTACCACTCCAACTCCTGCTCCAACTACTACTACTACTACTACTACTATTGTTGTTACAACTACTACTACAATTGCTACTACTACTAATATTGCCACTAATAATGGTTCTACTACTACTATTATTATAGCTACTAATACTGCTTCTAGTCCTACTACTACTACTACAACAACTTGTACCACTACTTCTACTACATCTACTACTACTACTACTGCGACTACTACTACTGTTGCTGCTACTACCACTACTGTTGCTGCTACTACTACTACTACTATTACAACAACTATTGCTGCTGCTACTTCTACTACAACTACTATTCCTACCTCTTCTCCTACTACTATACGTACTTCTTCTCCTGCTGCTACAATAGCTAGTACTACTGCTACAACAGGTACTGCTACTACTACTACAACTACTATACCAACCTCTTCTCCTACTACTAAATGTACTTCTTCTCCTGCTGCTACAACAGCTACTACCACTACTACTACAACAGGTACTAGTACTACTTCTCCTCCTACTACTACTACTACAACTACTGGTACAACTACAACTATTGCTACTACTACAACAACAACAACAACTACTACTATTACTACTACTACCACTACTAATACCACTATTACTTCAACAACTACTGCTACTACTGCTACTGGTGCTATTTCTACTACTACTCCTATTCTTGCAGCTACTACTATTAGTACTCCCAATACTACTACTACTGCCACTGTTACTACTATTACTACTTTTACTAGTATGACAACTGCTACTGCTATTACTAGTACTACTTCTGCTACTACTACTACTACTACTACTTCTACTAGTACTACAACTACTGCTGCTGCTACTACTACTACTACTACTACAACTACAACTCTTGCTATTACTACTCCTACTACTACAACTACTACTGCTAGTACTACTTCTACTACTACAACTTCTGCTAATATTACTACTACAACAACTACTACTAGTACAACTGCATCAATAACTACTATTACCACTACTATTCTAGCTGTTGTAGCTACTACTTCTATTGCAAATACTTCTACTACTATTACTCCTATTCCTGCTGCTAATACTATTACTACAACTATGACTATAGCCAATACTACTACTACTACTACTACTATTGCTACTACTCATTCTACTACTACTACTAATGCTACTACTCTGACCTGTACTACTACTACTTCTACTACTACTGCTACTATGACTACCACTACTACTACTGCAGTTACAACTGCTACTACTACTAGAACAAGTATTACTTCTGTTAATACTAATACTACTAGTACTACTACTACAACTACTACTATAACTACTACGACTACTACCTCAACTGCTACAACTGCTGCTTCTGTAACTACACTGCTACTACAGGTACTACTATTAGCACTACTACTACTCTTGCTACTACTAAAACTATGACTACTACTACTACTTCAACTTCTACTCCAACTACTACTACTATTACTACTTCTACTACAACTCCTACTGTTACCACCACTACTACTACTATAAGTACTACTTCTACTACAACTACTATTGCTACTACTAGGACTGCTGCTACTATGACTATTACTGCTTCTACTACTACTACTACAACTACTACCTCTACCACTACTATTACTTCTCCTACGACTACACTACTACTACAACTAAAACTACTAGTACTACTTCTACTCCTACAACTACTACTGCTGCTGCTGCGACAGTTGCTGCTACAACAACTACTATAGCTGCTACTATTACAATAACTACTACTCCAATAACTACTACTGCTTCTTTTTCCACTAATACTACTAGTACTATGACTATTACTACTACGGCTAGTACTACTACTACTACTACTACTACTTCTTCTTCTACTACTGCTGTTGTTGCTACTGCTATTACTACTACTACTACTACTACTACTACTAATCCTCCTCCACCTACTACTACTTCTACAATGACTATTAATGCAACAATAGCTACTACTATTACTACAACTTCTGCTACTTCTACTACTATGACTACAGCTATTGCTTCTAATGCTACTACTACTACAACTGCTACTACTACTACTACTACTTTTACAACTACTTCTACTACTACATCTAATAATACTACTCTTGCTACTACTATTTCTACTACTAGTACTCCTACTACTACTACTGCTACTAATACCACTATAACTACAACTACTACTATTATTGCTACTACTACTACTATTGCTACTGCTACTGCTACTATTGCTACTACTACTGCCATAACTATTAGCGCTACTACTACTACTACTACTACACCTACTCCTACTACAACTACTACGTTCGTTACTATTACAACTAGCACTTCTGCAACTACTACCACCACTACAACCGTTGGTACTACTACTGCTACTACTCCTATAACTACTACAGCTACTGCTGCTGCTACTACGACAACTACTACTCCTTCTACTATTGCAACTACTATTGCAACTACTACTCCTACTGCTGCTACTACTAGAAATCAAACTACTACTACTACTACTAATACCACCACTATTACTACAGCTACTACTACTACTACTCCTTTTCTTACTACAACTACTTTTGCCACTAGTATTGCACTATAATAACTACTTTTACTACTACTATTGCTCCTACTCCAAGGACTATAACTGTTGCTACTACTACTGCTACTGCTACCACTACTGTCAAAGCTACTATTGCTAATACTACCACTATGATTATTACTACTACTATTAGTACTACAACAATAACTACTACTGCTACTATTGATTCTGCTGCTATAACTACAACTACTACTATTGCTGCTGCTACTACAACTACTACAACTATTTCTACTACTACTGCTATGACTACTACTACTACTACTACTTCTACCACTACCACAACTATAGCTAAAACAAATACTACTACTGCTACTACTACTCACACTACAACCACTACTACTACTACTACTACTATAACATTACTACTTCTGCTATTCTTACTAATACTACTAGTACTACAACCCCTACATCTTCTATGACTATGGCTACTACTACTACTACCGCTCTTACAACTACTACTACCACTCTTGCTATCACAACAACAACAACTACTACTACTATTACTACTATTACTTCTACTACTACCGCTACCGCTACTAGAACTACTACAACAGCCATTGCTACTACTATTGTTCCTGCTAGTATGCCAACAAGTACTACTTGTACTACTTCTACTACTATTGCTACTATTGTTACTGCTACTACTACTACCACTACTACTCCTCCTCCTGCTACTACTTCAACTGTTATTGCTCCTACAACTACTATCAGTACTACTGCTACTAGTACAACAACAAATCCTACGATGATTATTACTGCAGCTACTACTGCTACTTCTACAACTATCAATCATGCTACTACTACTACTATGACTACTACAACTACAACTACTACTACTACTACTACTACTACTACTATTACTACTATAGCTACTACTACTACTACTACTACTACTACTACTACTACTACTACTACTACTACTACTACTATTACTACAATTGCTACTACATCTCCTCCAGCTACTATAACAACTACT
>RXID01016216.1:5000-12405 GCA_005019695.1 Trichopus zeylanicus subsp. travancoricus | reverse complement strand
TAGTTGTAGCAGTAGTTGTAGCAGTAGTAGCAGTAGTAGTAGTAGTGATTGGAGTAGTAGTAGTACCTGTAGGTTTAGCAGTAGGGGCAGCAGTAAGAGTAGTAGTAGGAGTCTGTGTAGGAGTTGGAGTAGTAGTAGGAGTTATAGTAGTATTAGTAGTAGTAGTACCAGTAGTAGTAGGAGTAGCGATAGTAGCAATTGTACTAGTAATAGAAGTAGTAGAAGAAGAACTAATAGTTGTGGTAGTTGTAGTAATAGTAGTAGTAGTTGTCATTGTTGTAGTAATAGTTGTTTTAGTAGTAGTAGTAGTAGTAATTTGAGTAGGGGTAGAGGTAGTAGGAGTGATGGAAGCAGTAGGAGTTGGCGTAGGTGGCAGAAGTAGTAGTAGTAGTTGTAGCAGTAATACTAGGAGTAGTAGTAGGAGTAGTAGTAGTAGTCGTAGTAGTAGTAGAAGTAGTAGCCGAAGTAGTAGTAATAGGTGTAGCAACAACAGCAATTGTAGTAGCAGCAGAAGTAGTAGTACTATAAATCATGGTAATAATTGTTGTAGTAGTAATCACAGCAGTAGGAGTTGTTGTTGTAGTAGTAGTAGTAGTATTAGTGTTAGTGTTAGTAGTAGTTGTTATTGTTATTGTTGTAGCAGTAGTAGTAGTAGCAGTTGTAGTCGCAACAGCCGTAGTAGTAATAGCTATGGAAGAAGCAGTAATAGTACTAGTAGCAGCAGTTGCAGCAACAGCAACAGCAACAGTAGTAGTAATATTACAAGTAGCAGTTGTAGTAGACATACTAGTAGTGGTTGTAATAGTAGAAGCAGTACTAGAAATAATAGCAGTAGTTGTAGTAGCAGTAGAAGTAGTAGTACTAGTTGTAGTAGTAGTGTAGTAGTAGAGGTAGTTGTCATAGTAATAGTAGCAGTAGTTGACATAGTGATAGTAGCTGTAGTGGCAGTCGTGGTAGTAGTAGCAATAGCAGTAGTACTATTAATAATACTATTACTAGCAGGAGTAGTAGTAGTAGTAGTAGTACTAATGGTAGTAGTTGTAGGAGTAGTAGTAGTAGTAGTATTAATGGTAGTAGTTGTAGGAGTAGTAGTAGTAGTGCTAGTATTAGTAGTATTAGTACCAGTAGTAGTTGTAGTTGTAGTAGACGTAGTAGTACTAGTAGTAGTAGTTATTGTAGTAGTAGTAGTAGTTGTTGTTATTGCAGTTATTTTAGTAGTAGCAGTAGTACTAGTAGGAGTTGAAGTAGGGGTAGTTGTAGGAATTGTAGTAGCTCGAGTAGGGGTTGTAGTAGTAATAGGAGTAATAGTAGCAGAAGGAGTTGGGGTAGGAATAGCAATAGCAGTAGCAGTAGTAGTAGCAATAGTAGGAGTAGCAGCAATAGTAGTAGTAGAAGTAGTAGTAGAAATAGCTGTAAAGGTAGCAGTAGTAATAGTAGTAGTAGTGGGTATAATAGTGGTAGTAGCAGTAGTAGAAGTAGCAATAGAAGTAGCAGAAGTAGGTGTTGTGGTGGTAGGAGTGATTGTAATGGAAGTATTAGTGCGAGGTTTAGTAGTAGTAGTAGTTGAAAGAGTAGTAGTATTTGTAGGAGTAGCAGTAATAGTAGTTGTAGCAGTAGTAGTTGTCATTGTGGTAGTAGTAGTAATAGTAGTAGTAGTAGTAGTAGTCGTAGTTGGACTGTAATAGTAGTAGTACGTGTAGTAGTTGAGGTTTTAGAATTGTTAGGAGTAGTAGTACTAGTAGTAGTAGTATTATTATTAGTAGTAGTAGTAGTAGTAGTTGGAGTAGTACTGGTAGGAGTGTTAGGGATAGTAGTAGTAGTGGAAGTTGTAGTATTAGTAGTATTAGTTGTTGTTGTAGTAGTAGTAGAAGGTGGAGGACGAGGAGGAGTAATAGTAGGAGTAGGAGTTGGAATGGGAGTAGTAGTGGGATTTGTAGTAGTAGTAGCAGTAGTAGTTGGAGTGCTAGTAGTAGCAGTAGTAGGAGTAGGAGTAGTAGTAGTCATAGTAGTAGTAGTTTTCGTGGTTGTTGTAGTGGAAGTACTAGTAATAGTAGTAGTAGCTGTTGTTGTTGTTGTGGTAGTAGTAGTAGTAGTAGTAGAAGAAGCATTTGTAGAAGCACCAGCAGTAGTAGTAGGAGTAGTTGTATTAGTAGTAGGAGTAGCATTAGATGGAGTTGTAGTCCGAGTTGGAGTAGGGGTAGTTAAATTAGTAGTAGTTGTCATAGTGGCAATCGTAGGAGTCATAGTAGGAATCAGAGTTGGAGTTTGAGTAATAGTAGTAGTTGTAGTTGTTGTAGTACTACTAGTATCAGTAGCAGTAGTAGCAATTCTAGAAGTAGGAATAGTAGTAGTAGAAGTGGTAGTAGAAATAGTAGCGGTAGTGCTAGTAGTAATAGTAGTCGTAGCAGTAGCAGTAGTGGAAGCTGTAGTAGTAGTAGTAGCAGTTGTGGTAGCAGCAGCAATTGCATTAGTAGTAGTAAAAATAGTTGTGGTAGTAGTAGTTGTTCTAGTTGTTGTAATAGTCGTATTAGTTAGAGTTGTAGTAGGAGTAATCGTTGGGGTTGTAGTTATTGAAATAGTGGTAACAACAGTAGGTATACCAGTAGCAGTAATTGTAGCAGCAGCAGCAGCAGCAGTAGTAGTAGTAGTAGTAGTAGTAGTAGTAGTAGCAGCGTCATCAGCAGTAGTTGTAGAAGTAGTAGTAGGCGCAGTAGTTGTAGTATTAGTAGTAGCAGTAGCTATAGGAATAGTAGTTGTTGTAGCAGTAGTAGTAGTAGTAGTTATTGTAATAGTAGCATTAGTAGTAGTAGTAGTAGTAGTAGTAGTAGTAGTTGTTGTTGTTGTTGTTGTTGTTGTTGTTGTTGTTGTTGTAGTAGTAGTAGCAGGAGTTGTTGTAATAGGAGTAGTAGTAGTTGTTGTTGTTGTTGCTGTTGTTGTAGTAGTAGTTGTAGTAGCAGTAGTACTAGTAGGAGTTGGAGTAGGGGTAGTAGTAGGAGTTGTCGTAGTTGGAGTAGGGGTTGTAGTAGTAGTTGGAGTAGCAGTAGCGAAAGGAGTTGGGGTAGGAGCAGCAGTAGCAGTAGTAGTAGCAGTTGTAGGAGTAGTAGCAGTAGTAGTAGCAGTAGTAGTAGAAATAGCAGTAGAAGTAGCAGTAGTAGTAGTAGTAGTTGTTGTTATAATAGTAGTTGTAGCAGTAGTACAAGTAGCAGTAGAAGTAGCAGAAGTAGGTGTTGTGGTAGTAGGAGTGTTTGGAGTGGAAGTATTAGTACAAGTATTAGTAGTACTAGTAGTTGAAGGGCTCGTAGTAGTAGTAGGAGTAGTAGTTAAGGTTTTAGGACTATTAGGAGTAGTAGTACTAGTAGTAGCATTAGTAGTAGGAGGAGGAGGAGTAGTCATAGTAGCCGTAGTAGGAGTAGTAGTAGTAGGAGTGTTAGGGGTAGTAGTAGTAGGGGGAGTAGGAGTATTAGTAATAGGAGTAGTAGTATAGCGATAGTAGTATTAGTTGTTGTAGTAGTAGGAGGAGGAGGAGGGTGAGGAGGAGGAGGAGTAATAGTAGTAGTAGGTGTCAGAGTAGGAGTAGTAGTTGGATTTGTAGTAGTAGCTGTAGTAGTAGTTGGAGTACTTGCAGTAGCAGTAGTAGGAGTAGGAGTAGTAGTAGTTATAGTAGTAGTAGTTGTTGTTGTAGTTGAAGTGCTAGTAATAGTAGTAGTATTAATAGTGGTAATAGTAGTGGTAGTAGTAGTAGTTGTAGTTGTAGTAGAAGTAGCATTTGTAGAAGCACCACCAGCAGCAACAGTAGTAGTAGCACTAGTAGTAGTAGCAGTAGTCGTATTTGTAGTAGGAGTGGCATTACTAGGAGTAGTAGTCAGAGTTGGATTAGGGGTAGTTGAATTAGTAGTAGTTGTCATAGTGGCAATCGTAGGAGTCATAGTAGGAGTTGGAGTTTGTGTTAGAGTAATAGTAGGAGTTGTAGTAGTTGTAGTACTACTAGTAGGTGTAGCAGTAGTAGCAGTTGTAGAAGTAGGAATAGTAGTAGTAGCAATGGTAGTACAAAAAGTAGCGGTAGTGCTAGTAGTAATAGGAGTTATAGCAGTAGCAGTAGTGGAAGTAGTAGTAGTAGTAGTAGCAGCAGCAGTTGTAGTAGCAACAACAATTGCATTAGTAGTGGTAACAATAGTAGGAGTCATAGTAGTAGTTGTAGTTGTTGTAATAGTAGTATTAGTCAGAGTTGTAGTAGGAGTAATCGTTGGAGTTGGAATTATTAGAGTATTGGTAATAGCAGTAGCTATACCAATAGCAGTTCTTGTCATAGTAGTAGTTGTAGTAGTAGGAGTAGTAGGAGTAGTAGCAGCAATAGTTGTAGAAGTAGTAGTAGGCGTAGTAGTTGTAGTAGTAGTAGTAATAGCAGTTGTAGGAGGAATAGCAGTAGCTGTAGGAATAGTGGTTGTTGTAGTAGTAATAGTAGTAGTAATAGTAGTAGTAGTAGTAATAGTAACATTAGTAGTAGTACTAGTAATAGTAGTAGTAGTAGTAGTAGTAGTAGTAGTAGTAGTAGTAGTAGTAGTAGTAGGAGCAGCAGCAGCAGCAGCAGTAGGAGTTGCAGAAGTAGTAGTAGTAGTAGTAGTTGTTGTTGTTGTTGTTGTTGTTGTAGTAGTAGTAGTAGTAGTAGTAGGAGCAGCAGCAGCAGCAGCAGCAGGAGTTGCAGAAGTAGTAGTAGTAGTAGTAGTAGTAGTTGTTGTAGTAGTAGTAATAGTAGTAGTAGTAGTAGTAGTAGTAGTAGTAGTAGTAGTAGTAGTAGCAGCAGTAGTAGTAGTCAGTGTAGTCATAACAGTAGGAGTAAGTGTAGTAGGGGTAGTTGTAGTAGTAGTAGGAACAATAGTAGTATTAGTAGGAGTTGCAATAGGAGTTGTAGTAGGCGTTGTCCTTGTTGTAGTGGCAGGAGTTGTAGTAGTAGTAGTACTTGTAGTCATAGTGGTAGTAGTAGTAGTAGTAGTAGTACTGTTAGTGGTAGTGGTAGTGGTAGTAGTAATAGGAGTAGTACTAGCAGTAGTAATAGTCATAATAGTAGTAGTAGTAGCAATTGTAGTAGTTGTTGTAGTAGTAGTTGTTGTTGTAGTAGTAGTAGTAGTAGTAGTAGTTTTGGTAGAAGCAGTAGTCGTTGTTGTAGTAGTAGTTGTAGGAGTTGGAGTAGGAGCGGTAGTTGTAGTAGTAGTTGTAGTAGTAGGAGTACTAGTAGTAGCTATAGTTTTAGGAGTAGGGGCTGTAGTAGTAGTAGTAGTAATAGGAGTTCGTATAGGAGTAGCAGTAGTAGTCGGGGTAGTAGTAGTAGTTGTTGTTGTACTAGTATTAGTTGTAATACTACCAGTAGTAGTAGGAGTAGTGGTAGTCTCATTTATACTAGGAATAGAAGTAGTAGAAGAAGTAATAGTAGTAGTTGTTGTTGCAGTGATAGTAGTAGTTATTGTTGTTGATGTAGTAACAGTAGTATTAGTAGTAGCAGTAGTAATAGTTTGAGTAGGGGTAGTATGAGTAGTTGGAGTAGGAATAGTAGGAGTAGTAGGCGTGATAGAAGCAGTAGGAGTTGGAGTAGGAGTAGTAGTGGCAGAAGTGGTAGCAGTAGTTATCGCAATAATAGTAGCAATAGTAGTAGGTGTAGTAGTAGTAGTAGTCGTAGTAGTAGCAGAAGTTGTAGCAGTCGTAATTGTTGTTATAGTAGTAGAAGTTGTAGTAGTAGTAGTTGTAGTAATAGATGTAGCGACAACGACAATAGTAGCAGTAGCAGCAGTAGTAGTAGTATAAATCGGAGTAACAATAGTAGTAGTAGAAATTTGAGTAGAAGGAGTATTTGTAGAAGTAGTTGTTATTGTTGTAGCAGCAGTAGTAGTAGCAGTTGTAGTAGCAGTAGTAGTAGTAGTAATAGCAATAGAAGTAGCAGTAGTAGTACTAGTGGCAATTGCATCAGCTACAGCAGTAGCAGCCGCAGCAGTAGAAGTGGTATTAGTAGTAGCATTACAACTAGCAGTTGTTGTGGTAGTACTCGTAGTACTTGTAATAGTAGAAGTAGTAGTAGCAATAGTAATAGTAGTAAGTGTAGCTATAGTTCTAGTAGTAGGAGAAGTAGTAGGAGCAGTAGTAGCAATAGCAGCAGCTGTAACAATAGTAGTAGTAGTGATAGTAGTTGTAGTAGTACTAGTTGTTGCAATAATAGTAGCTGTAGTGGCAATAGTGGTAGTAGTAGTAGTAGCAACAACAATAGTAATAGTAGTAGTAGAAATAGTACTAGTAGTAGCAGGGGTAGTAGTAGAAGTAGTAGTAGTATTAGTGGAAGTAGTTGTATGAGTAGTAGTAGTGCTAGTGGTACTAGAATTAGTAGTAGTAGTAGTAGTTGTTGTTGTTGTTGTTGTTGTTGTTGTTGTAGTAGTAGTAGTAGTAGTAGTAGTAGTCGTAGTGGTTGTAGTAGTAGTAGTGGTAGTAGTGGAAGTAGTAGTAATAGTAGTAGTTGTTGTTGTTATTGTTGTTGTTGTTGTACTAGTAGTTATGGAAGTGGTAGCAGTGGTTGTAGCATTAGTTGGAGTAGGAGTCGTAGTAGGCATAGTAGTAGTTGGAGTAGGAGCCTTAGTAGGCATAGTAGTAGTTGGAGTATGGGTAGTAGTTTTTTGACAAGTCATAGTAGCAATAGGCATTGGAGCGCAAGAGGTAGTTGTTGCTATTGCAAGAGTAATAGGAGTAGTAGTAGTAGCAGTTGTAGGAGTAAGAGTACTAATAGTAGTAGTTGTACTAGTAGTAGTAGTAGCACGAGCTGCAACAGCAGCATCTATAGTTGGAATAGTAGTAGTAGGAGAAGTAGTAGTAGTAACAATAGTAGTTTTAGGAGTAGCAGCAGTAGTATTTGTTATTGTTGTGTGTAGTAGCTACAGTAGTGGAGTAGTAGTGGTAGTAGTAGTATCAGCAGTAGAAGCAGTAGTAATAGTAGTAGTAGTAGTAGGAGTAGTAGTAGTAGTTGTTGTAGTAGCAACTACAGCAAAAGTAGTTGTTGTTGTAGTAGTAGTAGCAGTAGTGGTTGTTGTAGTAGTATTAGTGTTAGTAGTAGTAGCAACAGCGGCAGTAGTTGTAGTTGTAGTTGTAGTTGGAGTGTAGTAGTAGTAGTAGCAGCAGCAGCAATAGTAGTAGTAGTTGGAGCGTAGTAGCAGTAGTCGTAGTAGGAATTGTAGTCATCAAAGTGGTAGGAGTGTTAGGTTTAGTAGGTAGTCATTGATGTTTCAGGAATGTTAGGAGTAGTGGTAGTAGGAGTAATAGTAGTAGTAGTTGTGGAAGTAGTAGTAGTAGGAGGAGTGTTAGAATTAGTAGTAGTAGTAGTACTAGTAGTTTTAGTGTTAGTACTAGTAGTAGGAGTAGTAGTACTAGCAAT
>RXID01016216.1:0-2500 GCA_005019695.1 Trichopus zeylanicus subsp. travancoricus | reverse complement strand
ACTATTATGACTACACCTACTACGACAACTACTTCTGCTACTACAACCACTAGTTCTATTACTCCTACTATTGCAACTACTATTCCTATTCCTACTCATACTATTGCAACTACTACTACTACTCCTACTCCTACTCTACAGCTACTACTACTTCAACTACTCCTACAACAACTACTACTACTACTCTACCAGTACAACAACTACTACTAGTACTCCTATAACTACTAGTACTACTAATACTACAACTTTGACTGCTACTATTGCACTTCTACTACTACTAAAACTAATACCACTACTATATATACTACGACAACTATGGCAGTTGCAACTGCTACTCCTCCTCCTCCTCCTACTACTACTACTACTGCTGTTGCTGCTACTACTACTACTACAGCTACTACTACTACTACAGCTACTTCCATTACTAGTAATACTACTACCATAATGAAAACCATAATAACTACTGCTACTACTACCACTACCACTACTTCCACTACAACTACTATTATTACTACTGCTACTACTTCCACTGCTACAACTACTACTGCTACTAATACTCCTACTACTACAACTAATGCTACTGCTGTTGTAATAGTTGTAGCAATAGTAGTAGTCGTAGTAGCATAAGTAGTAGTAGTAGTACTAGGAGTAGCACTAGCAGTAGAAGGAGTCAGGGTAGGAGTACGAGTAGTAGTAGATGTAGTAGTAGTAGTAGTTCGAGGAGGGGTATGAGAAGTAGGAGTTGGAGCACAAGTAGTACTAGTAGTAGTAGTAGGTTCAGTAGTAGTAGGAGTAGTGGTAGTAGTTGTTGTTGTTGTTGCTGTTGTTGTTGTTGTTGTTGTAGTAGAAATAGTAGTAGTAGTTGTTGTAGTAGTAGTAGTAGCAGTAGTAGTAGTTGTAGCCATAATAGTGGTAGTAGCAGTAGTGGCACTAGTAATAGCTCGTAGTAGTTGTCAATCATGGCAGTTGTTGTAGTAGCAGTTGTAGCAGAAGCAGTAGTAGTAGTAGTAGTAGTAGTAGTAGTAGTAGTAGTAGTAGTAGCTAGTAGTAGTAGTAGTAGTAGTAGTAGTAGTAGTAGTAGTAGTAGTAGTAGTAGTAGTAGTAGTAGTAGTAGTAGTTAGTAGTAGTAGTTAGTAGTAGTTAGTAGTTGTAGTAGTAGTAGTTGTAGTTAGTAGTAGTAGTAGTAGTAAAGTTGTAGCCTTTTAGTACTTGTACTCGTAGTATGTAGTTTCGTAGTCCCGTCGCAATAGTAGAAGTAGTAGTAGTATTAGTAGTAGTAGTAGTAGTAGCTGAAGTAGTAGTAGTATTAGTAGTAGTAGTAATAGAAGTTGCAATAGTAGTAGGAACGGTAGCAGGAGTTGTAGTAGTAGTAGTTGGAGTAGTAGTGCTAATAGTCAAAGTGGTACCACTAGTAGTAGCAGTAGTAGTAGTAGTTGTTGTTGTTGTTGTAGTAGTAGTAGTAGTAGTTATTGTATTAGTCATTGCAGTAGTAGTAATAGAAGTAGTAGTAACTATAGCCACAGTAGTAGCATTATTAGTAGTAGTGGCACTAGTAGTAGTAGTAATAAGAGTAGTAGTGGTAGTAGTTATAGTAGTAGTAGTCGAAGTAGCAGTAGTAATAGTAGTAGTTGTGCGTGTCGCAGTTGTAGTGGCAATTGTTATAGTAGTAGTAGTTGTTGTAGTAGCATTGGTTGTTGAAGTACCGGTAGCTGTATTAGCAATAGTAGTAATAGTAGTAATAAAAATAGTTTCAGTAGTAGTTGTGGCGGCAGTAGTCATAGTAGCATCAGCTATAGTATTGGTAACAGTTGTAGTGGTATTAGTAGTTGTAGTTGGAGAAGTAGAATCGTAGCACCCGCCGTAGTAGTAGCTGCAGTAGTTGTAATAGTAGGAGGAGAATTACTAGTAGTTGTAGTTGCAGCACAAGTAGTAGTCATAGTAGTAGTACAAGTAGTAATCATTGTAGCAGCCATAACAATGATAGCAGTAGTAGTAGTAGCAGCTAGAGTAGTTGTAGTGACAATATTAGTAGTAGTAGTAGTTCTTGCAGCTATAGCAATAGTGGTAATAGTAGCAGTAGTCGTTGTAGCAGTAGTAATTGTAGTAGTACTAGTAATAGATGTGGTATCAGTCATAGCATTAGTAGTAGTAGTAGTAGCAATAACAATAGTAGTAGTAGTGGTAGTCGTACCAGTAATAGTAGTTGCAGCAGCAGCAGCAGTAGTAGTAGCAGTACTAGCAGTAATAGTAGTTGCAGCAACAGTAGTAGTAGTAGTGGTAGTAGGAGCAGTAGTAGTAGCCATAGTAGTAGTTATAATAGTAGTAGTTCTAGTAGTAGTAGCTGCAATTGTACTAGTAGTAGTAGTATTAGAAGTAGTGGTAGCAGTAGAAGCAGGGCATGTTGCAATAGGAGCAGTAATAGTATAATAAGTAGTAGTAGTAGGAGGAGAAGTAGTAGTAGTAGAAGTAACAGTAGTTCTAATACTAGTAGAAGTAGTTG
>RXID01016215.1:0-29499 GCA_005019695.1 Trichopus zeylanicus subsp. travancoricus | reverse complement strand
GTAATAGTAGTAGTAGAAGTTGAAGTAGTAGTAGTAGTCATAGTTGTAGTGGTAGTACCAGCAGCAGCAACGACAGTAGTAGTTATAATAGTAGTAGTAATAATAACACTAGTAGTAGTGGTAGTAGTAGAAGAAGTAGTAGCATAGTAGTATTAGTAATAGCAGTAGGAGTAGTAGTAGCTGTAGGAGTAGTAATAGTAGTAATAGTATTTACAGTTGTAATAGTAGTAGTTGTAATTTTACTGGTAGTAGAAGTAGTTATAGTAGGATTACTAGTAGTAAAAGTAGTTGTAGTAGTAGGGGTTGGAGTAGTAGTAGTAGAAGAAGAAGAAGAAGAAGTAGTAGTAGTAGTAGTAGTAGTAGTAGAAGAAGGAGGAGTAGTAGTAGTAGCAGTAGTTATAGTAGTATTAGTATTGGTAGTAGTAGTTGTAGTGAAAGTGGTAGCAGTAGTAGTACTAGTAATACTAGTTGGAGTAGTAGCAGCTGAAAGAGCAGAAGTAGTAGTTATTGTTGTTGTTGTAGTAGTAGTAATAGTTGTTGTAACAGTAGTAGAAGTAGGAGTATTAGGAGTTAGTAGAGATTATAGTAGCATAAGTAGTAGTAGTAGTAGTTGTTGTTGTTGTTGTTGTATTAGTTGGAGTAGGAGTTGGAGTTAGAGTAGGAGTAACTGTAGCATAAGTTGTACTAGTAGTAGAAGAAATAGTTGTAGTAGTAGAAGGAGTAGCAGTAGTAGATGTAGTTGTAGTTGTAGTGGTTGTATTAGTTGTAGTAATAGTTGCAGAAGTAGTAGCATAAGTAGTAGTAGTAGTAGTAATTGTCGCAATAGTAGTAGTAGTAGTAGCAGCAGCAGTAGTAGTAGAAGTAGTAGAAGTAGTAGTAGTAGTAGCAATAACAGTAGTAGCAGTAGTTGTAGTAGTAGAAGTTGGAGTAGTAGTAGTACAGTAATAGTAGTAGTTGTAGTTGTAATAGAAGTAGCCGTATTAGTAGTAGTATTAGTTGTTGAAGCGGTAAAGTTGTAGTAGTAGTTGCAATAGTTGTAGTAGTATTAGTAGCATTAGGAGTAGCCGCACAAGTAGTAGTAGTAGTAGTAGTTGTAGTAGCTGTTGCACTAGTAGTAGTAGTAGTATTTGTAGTAGTTGTTATTGTAGTATTAGCAATAGTAGTAGTAGTAGGAGGAGAGGTTGCAGTAGTAGTAGTAATAGCAATAGTAGTTGGAGTAGTGTTAGTAGTAGGAGTAGTAATAATAGTAGTAGTATTAGTAAAAGTAGTAGTTGTAATTGTAGTTGTAGTTGTTGCAGAAGTCATAGGAGTAGTAATAGTTGTAATTGCAATGGTAGCAGTAGCATAAGTAGTTGTTGGTGTAATAGTAGTAGGAGATCTAGCAGTAGTAGTTGTAATTGTAATAGAAGTACGAGTAGTATTAGCAACAGTAGTAATAGTAGTAGTAGTAGTAGTATTTATAGTAGTAGTAGTAGTAGTAGTAAAAGTAGCAGTTGTAATTGCAATGGTAGCAGTAGCAGAAGTCATAGGAGTAGTAGTTGTTGTTGTTGTTGTAAAAGTAGGAGCTGTTGTAGTAGTAGTCATAGACGCAGCAGTAGTAGTCGTATTAGTAGTAGTAGTAGTAGTTGTTGTTGTAGTAGTAGTAGTAGTAGTAGTAGTAGTAGTAGTAGTAGTAGTAGGAGTAGTAGTAGTAGTAGTAGTGTTTGTACTAGTACTAGTAGTATTAGTACAAGTAGTAGTTTTAGATGTAGTAGCCGAAGTAGTAGTTGTAGTTCTTGTAGTAGTAGTAGTAGAAACAGTAGTTGTAGTAGAAGTAGTAGTTGTGGTAGTAGTAGTAGCAGTAGTGTTGTAGTAGTAGAAGTGCAGTAGTAGCAGAAGTAGTAGTAGTATCGTAGAAGTAGGAGTAGTAGTAGTAATAGTTGTAGTACTACAAGTAGTTGAAGAAGTCGCAGAAGTAGTAGTAGTAGTAATAGTAGTAGTAGCAGTAGTAGTCGTAGTAGTAGTAGTTGTTGTTGTTGTTGTAGTAGTTGTAGTAGTAGCACTAATAGCAATAGTTCTAGCAGTAGCAGCAACAATAGTAGCAGCAGCAATAGCACAGCAGTAGCAGTTTTAGTAGTGCTAGAAGTAGTAGATATTGAGTAGCAGTAGCAGTAGGAGTTGTAGTAGCAGTAGTAGTAATAGTTGTTCTAGTAGTAGTTGTAGTAGTAGCAGAAGTAGGAGTAGGAGTAGGAGTGGTAGTAGTAGTAATAGTATAGGTAGTAGTTGTAGTTGTTGTTGTAGGAGTCGAGTAGGAGTAGTAGTAATGGTAGTAGGAGTAGGAGTAGGAGTAGTAGTAGTAGTAGTAGTAGTAGTAGGAGTTGGAGTACGAGTAGTAGTAGTAGTAGTAGGAGTAGTAGTAGTGGTTGTAGTAGTAGTAGTAGTAGGAGTAGGAGTGGCAGTAGTAGTAGTTGCAGTTGGAGTAGTAATAGGAGGAGGAGGAGTTGGGGTAGTAATAGGATTAGTAGTAGTAGGAGTAGGAATAGTAGTAGTAGTAGTAATAGTAGGAGTAGGCGTAGTAGTAGTCATAGTAGTAGTAAGACAAGGTGTAGTTGTCATAGTAGCAGTTGCAGTAGTAGTACTGGGAGTATTAGTTGGAGGAGGAGGTGATGTAGTTGTAGTCGTGGGAGTAGTAGGAGTTGTAGCAAGAGTAGTAATAGTTGGCATAGTGGTAGCAATAGTTGCAGCAGGATTAGTAGTAGCAGCTGTAGTAATAGTAACAGTTGTAGTTGTTGTAGTAGTAATAGTAATAGTGGTACTAGTAGTAGTACTAGTAGGTGTAGTAGTAGTACTAGTTGGTGTAGCAGTAGTTAAGAGTAGTAGTTGGAGTTGGAGTAGCAGTATTAGTAGTAGTAGTAGCAGCAGTAGGAGTAGAAGTTGTAGCAGTTCTATTAGTAGAAGTAGTATTAGTATTAGTAGTAGTAGAAGGAGTAATAGTAGTAGCAGTAGGAGCAGTTGTACTACTACTACTACTACTACTGCTACTACTACTATGGCTACTTCTACTTCTAATACTACTACGACTACTACTACGGCTACTGCTTCTACTACTACTTCTCCTACTACTGCCACTACAGCTTCTCCAACTCCTACGACTACAGCTAATACAACTACTCCGACTCTCTCTCCTACTACTACTATTTCTACTACCCCTACTACAACTGCTACTTCTGTGACAACTACTACTAACTAATTCTTCTACTACAATTACAGCTACTACTGCTACAACTACTATGACTACCACTCCGAATACTGCTACTAATACTACTTCTCCAACTACTACCACTACAACAACTACGACTACTACTTTTATTAACACAGCTACTACTACTACTATTACTACTTCTTCTACCACTTCCACTAGTACAACTACTACTGCATCTACTTCTGGTACTGCAACTACAACTACTGTTACTACTACTACTACTATTACGATCGCTACCACTATAACTACTACTTCTACTACTACTACTCCTCCTAAAACTAATAGTACTACTGCTATAACTACTACAGCTGCATCAACTACTACCAATACTGCTATTGTTACTACATCAGCTCTTACTATTTCTACTGCTAGTACTGCTGCTAGTTCTACTATTGCTACTTCTACTATTACTTCCGATACTACTACTCTACTGCTACTACAACTACAACTAACACTATTACCACTAATACTATCGCTACTACTACTTCTACTACTACTGCTGCTGCTGCTGCTGCTGCTACTTCTACTACTTCTACGACTACCATTGCTGCGACTTGACTACTACTACTACTGTCACTACTACTACTGTTACTACAACTATATTGTTTCTACGACTACTTGTACTGCTGCTACTACTTCTACTACTACTACTACTGCTGCTGCTTTTACTACTACTACTACTATTACTACTACTACTAGTACTACTACTACTACTGCTAATAATACTACTACTACTCCTACTACTACTACTACACTACTACTACACCTACTGCTATAACTACAATTCCTACCCCTAACACTGCTACTACTCCTACTACTACTCCTACTACAACTCCTACTCCAACTACTACTACTACTACTACGACTCCTACTGCTACTACTACTATTACTACAACAACTACTACTGCAAATACTACTATTACTATTATAACTTCTACTACTACTACTACAACTAAAACTATATTACTACTTCTACTATAGCTGCTAGTACTGCTACAACTAGGACAACAACAACAATGACAACTACTACTACTCAAACTACAACTACTGTTACTAATGCTCCAATTACTACTACTACTACTACTACTAATACTACAACTACTACTACTGCTACTACTGCTACTACTACTACTACTACTCTGACTCCTACTACAACAACAACCGCAACAACAACAACGACAACAACTACTACTACTAGAACAAGTACTACTACTATTACTAATGCTCTTACTAATACTACTACTACTACAACTACTGTTACTACCACTACTCATACTACTCCTACTCCTCTTGCTGCTACTACTTCTACTACTCCTACTACTCCAACAACTAGTACTTCTACTACTCTTACAACTCCTACTAGTGCTACTACTATGACTCCAAAAACTACTACTGTTACTATCGCTACTACTACTACTACTACTGCTACAAATACTTCTAATACTACTGCTAATAATCCTACTTCTACTACTACTGCTACTGCTACTAATGCTGCTGCTTCTACCACTACTACTTCTACTTCTACAACAACAACAACAACTACTACTATTATTGCTTTTGTTGCTACTACAACTACAACTCCTTTAACTTCTCCTACTACTACAACGATAGCTACAACTACAAATGCTACTACTGCTACTATGACTACTACTGCTGCTACTATTGCAGCTAGTACTGCTGCTATTACTACTACTGCTACTACTGCTATAAGTACTACTATTCCCAGCACAACCACTACTATTGCTACCGCTTCTACTACTACTTCTACTACTTCGCCTACTACTACTACTACTACAACTGCTACTGCTACTACTACTACTGTTACTACTACTGCGCCTGCTACTACTACAAATAGTACTACTACTATTATTGCCACTACTGCTACTATTGCCACTAATAATACTGCTACTATTGTTACATCAGCTACTACTACTATTATAACTACTACCACTACTACTACTACTAATATTGCGAGCAGCACAACTACTACTAATACTATAGCTACTCCTACTGCGACTACTACTACTGCTAATACTATTACTACAACTGCTACTTTTGTAACTCCTACGACTAATTTGACTACTACTATTATTGCTACTATGACTACTACTATGGCTACTGCTACTACTACTACTTCTCCTATTGCTTCCACTGCAACTACTACTACTAGTATTTTTACTAATACAGCTACTACTACTACTACTACTTCTCCGAGCACTACTACGTGTCCAACTACTACTGCATCTACTACCGCTACTATAATAGCAACAACAACAACTACTACTACTACTACTGTTACTACTATTACTACTACTACTACTATTACTACCGCTACCACTACAACTATTACCGCTACTACTACTGCTACTACTCCCAAAACTATTAGTACTACTACTACTGCTTCCACATCAGCTTTTACAGCTACTAACACTGCTATTGCTTCTACTACATTTGTTACTATTTCTACTGCTACTAAAGGTACTACTGCCATTACGGCTACTACTACTATTACTCCAAGTACAACTAGCATTGCTACTACTTCTTGGACTACTACTACTAATAGTACCACTACTACAAATAATAATACTACTACTACTAATAGTACCACTACTACTAATAATATTACTACTACTACTTCTACTACTACTGCTAATAGTACCACTGCTACTCCTGCTACAACTGCTACTACTGCTACTACTACCGTAACTACTACTACTACTACAACAACAACCACTACAACTACCACTGCTACTACTACTACTACTACTATTACAAGTACTATTGCTACTACCACTTCTACTACAACTAGTTCTCCCGCTACTACTGCTACTACTACTACTGTTACTACTAATAGTGTCGCTTCTATTACTACTGGTACTACTGCTACTACTTATGCTACTATTACTATTGCTTTTACTACTACTACTAGTACTACTGTAAATACAACTAATACTAGTACAACAACTACTACTAATACTGCTAACACTACTACTGCTGCTACAATTACTACTACAAACCTACTACTGCAACAAAAATTCCTACCCCTACCACCCCTACTGCTCCTGCTCCTACGACTACTACAACTCCTACTACTAATTCTACTACTACTACTACTAGTACTACTACTACTACTACTACTACTACTACTACTACTACTACTACTACTATTATTCATATTACTCCTGCTACTACAACAACTAATACAACTACTACTACTGTTACAACTACTTCTACTACTCTTACTACTACTACTACTCAAACTACTAGTACTAGTACTAGTAGCACTACAAGTACTATGACAACTGCTAATACTACTACCACTACAACGGTTACTAACTCTTCGATTACTTCTACTACTACTAATACTACTACTACTACTACTACCATTACCGCAACTACTACAACTACTACTACTACAACAACAACAACAACTACTACTACTACTATTACTATTGCTCCAGCTAATAGTACTACTGCGACTACTAATACTATACTATTACTCCTACTACTGCTACTACTCCTACTACTCCTACTACTCCTACTACTACTGCTACTCCTACAACAACTACTACTACTCCATCTATTACTTCTCCTACTACTACTGCTCCTACTATTGCTACTACTACAACTACTGCTACTACTGCTACTGTTACTACTACTGCTACAACTACTAGCACAACTACCGCAAATGCAACTTCTACTACTACGGCTTTTACTCCTCCTACTACTACTACTACTGCTGCTGCTACTACTACTAGTTTTGCTGCTGCTGCTACTACCGCTACTGCTACTACAACAACAATAACAACTTCCAGTACTACAACTTCTACTGCTATTGCTGTTGTTACTACTACTACTGCTATTGTGACAAATACTACTACTACTACTACAACTGCTACTGCTACTGCCACTGTTACTATAATTGTACAACTACTACAACTTGTACTACTGCTACTGCTTCAACTACTACTAGGAATAATAATATTACTCCTACTACTACAACTACTACTTCTAATACTACTACTTCTGCTGTAACTAATAGTACTACTACTATTATTGCTGCTGCTATGACGGCTACTACTACTTCTACCACAATTGCTACTTCTACTACTACTACTAGTCCTACTATTACTACTACTATAACAACTACTGCTACTACAACTACAACTACTAGTACTACTATTTCTGCAGCTGCTACTACTACTAGTGCTATTTCTACTACTATGACGACTGCTACTACTGGCATAGCTACTACTACGGCTACTACTATTGCTACTGCTAGTACTATGACTACTACTAGTGCTACTGCTACTACTACCATTACCAGTGCTACTCCTACTACTACTAATATTACTGCTACTCCAACAACTACTGCTACTACTACTGCTATTCCCACTTCTCCTGCTGTTGCTTCTCCAACTAGACTAGTAATATTAGTAGCTACAATTGCAGTAGTAGTGTTAGGGGTACTAGTAGTAGTATTAGAAGCAGTAGCAGCAGTAACTGCAGTAGTTATTGTAGCAGTTGCGGTAATAGCTATAATAACAGTAGTGTAGTTGTTGTAGTAGTATTAGTTGCAGCAGTAGTAGTAATAGTAGCAGTAGTAGTAGAGGTAGTAGTTATTATTCTAGCAGTAGTGGTGGTGGTGGTAGTAGTAGTAGTAGCTATGGTAGTAGTAACAATAGTAGAAGTAGTAGTAGTAGCAGCAGCAATAGTAGTAGTGGAAGTTGTTGTTATATTAGTTGTAGTAGTAGCACTGGTAGCAGTACTAGTAATAGGAGAAAGTGTAGGAGTAGGAGTAGTAGTAGGAGTAGTAGTAGTTGTTGTAGTAGTAGCTGTAAGTAGTTATTGTAGAAGCAGTAGTAGTAGAAGTAGTTGTAGTTATAGTACGAGTACTAGTAGTAGTAGTAGTTATAGTAATAGGAGTAGGTGTTGGAGTAGGAGTAGCAGGAGTAGTAGTGGTTGTAGTAGTAATTGTAGTAGTAGTAGTAGTAGTATTAGTAGTAGTAGTAATAATAGTAGTAGTAGTCATAATTGTATTTGTGGTGGTGGTAGCAGTAGTAGTACAGTAGTAGTAATAGTAGTAGTAGTAGCAGCAGCAGCAGCAATTTTAGTACTAGTATAAATAATAGTTGTAGCAGTTGTAGTTATAGTCGTAGTAATGGTAGTTATTGTTGGGGCAGTAGGAGTAGTAGTACTTGTAATAGTAGTAGTAGTAGTGATAGTACTTATAGTATACGTAGTAGATGTAGTAGTTGTTGTAGTAAGAGGAGTAGTACTAGTACTAGTAGTAGTAGTAGTAGTTATTGTTGTTGTTGTTGTTGTTGTTGTTGTTGTTGTTATCATTGTTGTTGTAGTAGTAGTAGTAGTAGTAGTCGAATGTAGTAGTAGTTATAGTAAGAGAACTACTACTAGTAGTAGCAATAGTAGCTGCAGTAGTAGTTGTTGTAGTAATAGGAGTAGGTGTTGGAGTAGGAGTAGTAGTAGTAGTAGTCATAGTAGTAGCAGTGGTAGTAGTAGTCATCGTAGTAGTAGTAGTAGTAGTAGCAGCAGTAGCAGGAATAGTAGTAGAATTCGTAATAGTAATAGTAGTGGTGGTAGCAGTAGTATTAGTAACAGTAGTATTATAGTAGCAGTAGTAGTAGCAATAGTAGTTGTAGTAGCAATAGTAGTAGTTGTTGTTGTTATTGTAGTAGTAGTAGTTGTAGTAGTAGTGGAAATAGTAGATGTAGGAGTAGCAGTTGTGGTTGTGGTAGTGGTCGTTATTGTTGTGGTAGTAGGAGTAGTAGTACTCGTAATAGTAGTAGTAGTTGTGATAGTACTATTAGAATAAGTAGTAGATGTAGTAGTAGTTGTAGTAATAGGAGTAGCAGGAGTAGTAGAAGCAGCAACAAATGTAGTAGCAGTTATAGCTGTAATACTAGAAGTTGTAGTAGTAGTAGTATTAGTAGTAGTAGTAGTATTAGTAGTTGTACTAATGGTAGTAGTTAGAGTAGTAGTAGGAGTGGTAGTTGTACTAGTAGTAGCAGTAGTACTAGTAGTAATAGTAGTAGTAGTAGTAGTAGTAATAGTAGTAGTTATAGTAATCCTACCAGTAGTAGTTGTAGTAGAAGTAGTAGTAGTAGTAATACGAGTACTAGTACTAGCAGCAGCAGTAGTAGTAGCAATAGCAGTAGTTGTAGCAGTTGTAGTAGTAGTAATAGTAGAAGTTCTTGTCGTCATAATAGTAGTAGTAGTAGTAGTTATAGTAGAAGTAGTAGTTGTTGTTGTTGTAGTAGAAGGAGTAGGAGTTGGTGTAGGTGTGGTAGTAGTAGTATTGTAGTAATAGTTGAAGTGGTAGTAGTAGTAGAGGTAGTAGTTGAAACATTACTTACAGTAGCAGCAGTAGCAGTAGTAGTTATTGTTGTTGTAGTAGTTGTAGTTGTGGTGGTAATAGTAGTAGTAGTAGTAGCAAAAATAGTAGTTATGGTAGTAGGAGTAGTAGTAGTAGTAGTTGTTGTTGTTGGAAAAGCAGCTGCAGTAATAGTAGTAGTGGTAGTAGTAATAGTAGTAGCAGAAGATGTAGTAGTAGCAAATGTAGTTGCTATACTAGTAGTATTCGTATTGGTAGTAGAAGTAGTAGTCAGAGTAGTCGTAGTAGTCATGGGAGTAGTCGTAGTGGAAGTAGTAGTAGTAGCAGCAGCAGCAGTAGTAGTAGAAGGAGAAGTAGTGGCTATAATAGTAGTAGTAGTAGTGAAAGGGGTAGTAGTGGGAGTAGTCAGAGAACTTTTAGTAGCTGTAGCAGTAGTAGTAGTAGTTATAGTAGTAGTAGTAATAGTAGTTGCTGTAGTAGTAGAAATAGTAGTAGTTGGAGAAGTTGTGGTAGTAGTAGTAGCAGTAGCAGTGGCAGGAGCAGTAATCATAGTAGTAGTAGTCATAGGAGTAGTGGTAATAGTAATAGTATTATTTGTAGTAGCAATCGTAGTAGCAGTAATGCTAGTAATAGAAAAGGTTGATGTAGAAATAGTTGGAGCTGTAGCAACAAAAGCTGTAGTAGTCGTTGTAGCAATTGTAGCTGAAGCAGTAGTGTTAGTAGTAGTTGTAGAAACAGTTGTTGTAGTTGTAGTAGCCGCAGTACTAGTAGCAACAATAGTAACAGAAGTAGCATAGTAGTGTCAAAAGTAGAAGTAGTAGAAGAAGTAGTAGTAGTAGTAGCAGCAGCAGCAGCCGCAGTAGTAGTAGCAGCAGCAGCAGTAGTAGCTCTAGCAGCAGTAGTAGTCATAGTAGCACTAGCAGCAGTAGTAGCAGTAGCAATAGTTGTAGTAGTAGTAGTAACAGTAGGAGAAGTAGTAGTACTAGTAGCAATAGTTGTTGTGGTGGCAGTAGTAGTCGATGTAGCTATGGCAGTAGTAGCAATAGTAGAAGTAGTATTTGTTGTAGGAGTACAAGTAGAAGTAGCAGTAGTAGCAGTAGTAGTAGTTGTTGTTGTTGTAGTAGTAGTTGTTGGAGTCATTGCAGCAGTTGTACTAGTAATTGTAGTAGTAGGATTAGTACTAGTAGCAGTACTAGGATAAGGAATGGAGATAGTATTAGTAGCAGTAGCATCCGTAGTTCTAGTAGGAGTAGCAGTAGTTGTTGTAGTGGTAGTAACAGTAGAAGTAGTAGTAGAAGTAGTAGTAGTTGTTATTGTTGTAGCAGTAGTAATAGTGGGAGTAGTATTTGAAGTAGTAGTAATAGTTGTAGTTCTAGCAGTAGTAATAGTATTAGTACTAGTTGTTATTGTTGTTGTTGTTGTAGTAGTTGTAGAAGTAGTAGTAGTAGTGGTATTAGTAGTAGTAGTAGTAGCAATAGCAGCAGTAGCGGCAGCAGTAATAGATGTTGTTGCAACAGTTGCAGCAATAGTAGAAGTAGTTGCAGTTGTCGTAGTAGTGTCATTTGCAGTCGTAGTAGTTGTAGTAGAAGCAGCAGCCGTAGAACTAGAGGTAATAATATGAGTGGTACTAGTAATTATAGTAGCAGTAGTAGTAGTAGTAATAATTGTAAAAGCAGTAGTAGTAGAAGTTGGAGCGGGAGTAGTAGTTGAAATAGTATTAGTTGAAATAGTGATTGTAGTAGCAGTAGTTGTAGTAGTAGTAGTAGTAGTTATAGTCGTAGTTGTAGTAGTCATAATTAGAGTAGTAGTTGTCGGAGTAGTAGTAGTAACAGGAGGTAGAGTAGTAGTGGTAGGAGTAGAAGTAGTAGTAGTAGGAGTCAAAGTAGGAATAGTTGTAGTAGTAGTAGTAGTAGTAATAATCATAGTCGTAGTTGTTGTAGCAGTAGTAGGAGTAGTAGTCAAAGTAGTAGTAGTAGCAGCAGTAGTTGTTGTTGTTGTAGTAATAGTAGTAGCTGTTGTGGTGGTAATAGTAGTAGTTGCAGTCGCAGTAATAGTAGTAGTAGTAGTAATTGTACTAGCTGGTGTAGTAGTTGTAGTAGTTATAGCAGTAGCACATGGAGTAATAGTTGTAGTGGTAGTAGTTGTAGTAGTAGTAATAGTAATAGTAGTAGTAATAGTAGTATTAGTAGTAGTAGTCGTTGTAGTTGTACTAATAGTTGTCGAAACAGTAGTAGCAGCAGTAGTAGCGATTTAGTATTAGTAGTTGTAGTAGTAATAGTGCGAGTTGGAGTAGTAGTATTAGTAGCAGTAGTAGTAGTAGTAGTAGGAGGAGTAGTAGTAGTAGTAGTAGGAGTGAGAGTAGTAGTAGAAGTCATAGTAGTAGTAGTAGTCGTAGTAGTCATAGTAGTAATAGTAGTAATGGTAGTAGTATTAGTAGTAATAGTAATAGTAGCAGCAGTAGTAGTAGTAGTAGTAGTAGTTTTAGTAGTAGCTATAGCAGTAGTCGTAGAAGTAGTGGTAGAAGCAGTGAAGTAGTAGTATTACTCGTAGTAATTGTAGTAGAAGTAGTAGTAGTAGTGGTGGCGGTGGCGGTTGTGGTAGTAATAAAACTAGTAGTACTAAGGCTTGTAGTTGTTGTAGTAGTAATAGTCATATTAGGAGTAGCAGTAGAAGTAGCAGCAGTAGCAGTAGTAGAAGTTATAGTGGAAACTGCAACAACAACAAGATTAAGAGTAGCTGTAGTAGGAGCAGGAGTAGTAGTAGTGGTAGCAAGAGTAGGAATAGGTGTTGAAGTAGTAAAAATAGTAGCAGAAGTGATAGTAATAGTAGGAGTTGGAGAAGTGGAAGTAGTGGTAGGTGTCAGAAAAGTAGTAGCAGCAGCAAAAGTAGGAGTAGGAGTAGTAGTATTAATTATACTACTGCTGCCGCTACTACTTATTCTACTGCTTGTACTACTGCTACTAGAACCACTGGTACTGCTTCTACTACTACTACTGCTACTGCCACGTTCGCTACTACTACTGTTGCTACTATTATGGCTACTACTGTTACTACTTCCACAACTATTGCTACGATTGCTACTACTTCCACGGGTTCTATTACTATTGCTGCTGCTACTACCGCAATAATTTCTACTGCTTCTACTGCCACTACTATTACTTATAGAACCACTACTACTGCTACTACTGCAACTGCTGCTACTACTGTTACTACTACTACTGCTACTGCTGCTTATATAGCTACTACTACTACTAATTCTACTATTTCTACAATTGCTAAAACTAATGGTACTACTACAGATACTACAACTACCATTACTACTCCTGCAACAACAACAACAACTACTATTCCTCCTCCGGCTTTTATTTTTGTTACTTCAACCACAACAACTACTACTGCTACTACTATAGTGACTACTACTGCTACTACTACTGACTACTACAATTACAACAACTACTACTAGTACTACTACTGCAATTACTCTTGCTAATGCTCTTACTACTGCTACTCCTACTACTACTATTGCTGCTGCTGCTGCTGCTCCTGCTACTACTACTCCTAGTACTACTACAACTACTTTTGCTAATACTACTGCAACAACTACTTCTTCAACTACTACAACTTGTACCACTACTGCTGCTACTACTGCTAGTACTACTACTACAATTACTATACCTACTACTACTACTGCTGCTACTACTACTACAGTTACTATCTCTACTACTGCTACAACTGCTACTTCTACAACTTCTCCTACTGCTACGAATACTGTTACTACTACTACTACTACAACTACTACTACCACTTCTTCTATTGAAAATGCTACTACAACTAAAACAACTATTACAATACTACGATTAATAATACTACCACTACTGATACAAATAGAAATACTACTACTACAACAACTACTAGGACTAATACTACTTCTGCTACTACTCCTACTGCTGCTGCTGCCACAGCTATAACTTCTAAAATAACTACTACTACTCTTACTACTGCTACTATTACTACTACAATGAGTGCCGCTACTGTTATTACTACTTCTACTACTGCAATTTCTGTTGCTACTACTGCTATTATCTATACCACTACAGCTACAAGTACTGCTGCTGCTCTTGCTGTTGCTGCTACTAATACAGCTACTACAACTACTACAACTGAGACTGCTACTGCTTCAACTACTACTACGACTGCAGCTGCTGTAATTGCTGCTACTGCTACTAATACTATTGCTCCTTCAACTTCGCCTACTACTACTGTTGCTGCAATTACTACTACTTCTACTACTATTATGACTACTGCTACTCCTTCTCCACCTCGTCCTCCTCCTCCTCCTACTACTCCTACTACTATTGCTACTACTACTACTACTACCACCACCACCACCACCACTACTGCTATTACTACAGCTGTTACTATTTCTACTACCACTACTACTACTGTTGCGCCTACTACTACAACTAATACTACTTTCGCTACTTAAAATACTTCCGTTGCTACCGCTATTGTTACAACTACTACTATTGTTGCTACAGCTACTACTACGACTATTACTACTATTACACTACTACTACAAATGATGTTGCCACTACTACTACTGCTACTACTACTATAACTACAACTACTACTGCTATTACCACACTACTACTACTGTTGCAGTTGCTGCTACAACTGCTACCACTATAATAATTGCCGCTATTATTGCTACTACTTTCACTACTAGTTCAACTACTACTTTTGCTTCTACTACTACAGAACCTACTACTCGTACTACCACTAGTACAACTAATACTTCTATTGCTACTGCTACAACTACTACTACCACTATTAATACTTCAGTTACTACTATTGCGACTAATACTACTACGGCTATGACTACTGCTGCTACTAACACTACTACTTCTGCTACTGCTACTGCAACAACTACTACAAATAGCACTACTATTACTACTGCTGCTACTGTTACAACAGCTACTACTATTACTACTGCTACTACTTCCATGACTGCTACTGCAACTACTACTAATACTACCACTACTATTGCTACCACTATTGCTTCTGCAATTGCTTTTACCTCTACTCTTGCTACTCCAACTAATACTACTGCTGTTGCTACTACTACTGCTACTATTAGTATAACTACACCTACCACTACTACTACTACTACCACAAATAAAACTACTACTCTTGCTACTGATACTTCCACTACTACCACTGCTACAACTACTAATACAATAACGACTACTACTACTCCTCCAAAAACTTCAACTACTACTATTGCTACTTCTCCTAACCAGACTCCAACTACTACTACTACTACTACTTCTCCTACCGCTAATACTCCTACTCCTACTCCTAATACTATTGTTGCTACTACTACTACTACTATTCCTACTACTGCTACTACTACAACTACTACTACTACTACTACTACTACTACCACTATTACTGCTACTACTATTACTACTTCTAGTACTACCATTACTACTACTACTATTACCTCCACTACTACTACTACTACTACTGCTACCACCACTTCTAAAACTCCTACTACTTCTTTTACTTCTACTACTAATACTTTTTCAACTACTACTATTACTACTCCTACTACTACTACTACTACCACTACTCTTAAAACTCCTACTACAAATATAGCTATTGCTACTCTAACTACTACAACAACTACTACCGCAACTACTACTCCTACTACAACTACTACCATGGCTACTACTCCTACTTGTACTACTGCGACTACTACTACTATACCTACTACTACAATTCCCAATCCAACTCCTACTTCTACAACTACTCATACTACAACTGCTGCTATTGCTACTAGTACTACTAATACTACTACCACTACTACAATAACAACTACTCTAGCTAATGCTACTGCTACTACTATTACTACTACTCCTCCAATTTCTACAACTATTGCCGCTACAACTGCTGCTACTACTGCTATTACTACTAGTACTACTACAACAACAACTACTACTCCTACTACTACTGCTACTACTACTACTGCAGCAGCTACTACTACTACTACTACTACTACTCCTCGTCCTCGTCCTCCTCCTCTTCCTCCTACTACTACTACTACTAATACTACAACTACTATCACTATTACTACTACTACTACTCCTACTTCTTCTTCTTCTACTACTACTTCCACTACTACAACTACTTCTATTGCTCCTACTCCTACTATTACTACTATGACTACACCTACTAGTACTACTACTACTACTATAACCCCTGCTACTACTCCAACTCGAACCCCTACTACTACTCTGACTACCATAACTACTATTGCTACAACAACTACTACTACTTCTACTACTGCTACTACTATTGTGACTACTACCGTTACTGCTAGAACTATTACTACTGTTACTACTATAACAACTACTACTCCTTTTACTAATACAACTTCTACTAGTGCTACAATTGTTGCTACTGCTATTACCACCACTACTACTACTTCTATTACTTGTACAGCTGCTGCTACTACTACTACTCCTACACTACCACTACTACTATTACTAATATAACTACCATGAACACAGCTACTGCTGCTGCTGTTACTGCTACTACTACCACAACTACGACTACTCCTGTGACTATCGCTGTTGTTGGTTCTGCTTCTACTGCTGCCACTATTACTACTACTACTACTACTACTACTACAACAACAACAACAACAACAACGACAACAACTACTACTACTACTACTACTCCTGCTACTACTACTAATACTACTACTACTACTCCTCCTCCTCCTCCTCCTCCTCCCCCTACTACTACTGCTCCTACTACTCCTACGACAACAGCTACTTCTTTGACTACTACCACTACTACTACTACTATGAATACTACTCCTATAACAACTACTTCTACAAGTACTACTATTTCTACTCCTACTCCTACAACTGCTGCTAGTGCAGCCGCCATTACGACTACAACCATTGCTACTACTGCAACTACTACTTCTCTTAATACTACTACTACTACTACAACAACAACTATTACTACTGCTACCACTACTATGACTACTACTACTACTACAACAACAACTACTCCTATTAGTAATTCGACAACAGCAACAACAAGTACTGCAGCTACTACTACCATGACTTCTACTACTACTACTACTACTACGACATCAACTACTGCTATTACTATTACTACTGTTGCTCCTTCTGTTACTACTATTTACATAACTATTACTACTACAACAACTAATACTTCTACTACTACTACTACTTCTACTACTACTAGCATACTTGCTACTACTACTGCTCCTACAATGGGTACTACTACTACTACTACAACAACAACAACAACTACTACTACTATTACTACTACTACTCCTACTCCTACTACTATTCCTACTCCTACACCGACTGCTGCTACGCCTCCTACTCTTAGTATTACTACTACTGTTACTAATACTACTGCTAAACCTAACACTCCTACTACAAATACTACTAATACGACTATTACTGCTACAAACTACTTCTACTACTGCTACTACTACTAGCATTCCTATAACTACTATTACTACAGCTATCGCTACTATTCGTGCTACTACTACTACTACTACTACTACTACTACTACTACTACTACTACTACTACTACTACTACTACTACTACTACTACTACTACTACTTCTACTACTACTCATTCTACTACCGCTACTACTACTGCTACCACTACTCCTACTACCACCTCGACGACTAGTACTACTACTGCTACTATTATAATGAATCCTACAATGACTACTACCACCACCACTACTACTACTATTTCTAATACTACTACTACAACTAGAACCACTACTGATACAACTTATACTACTACTACTACAACAACTACTACTACTATAACTAATACTACAACTACCACCGCAACTGCTACTGCTACTACTACTTTTACTATTACTACTACTACTCCTACCCCCACTCCAACTCCTACTCCTACTTCTACTCCTACTACTACTACTATTACTACTACTACTACTACTACTACTGCTGCTGCTATTACTATACCTACCACTACTATTACAACTACTACTATTGCCACAATAGTTACTACTACTACTAAAACAACTATGACTACTACCACTGCTCCTATTACTTCTACAACTACTACCAGCACCATTGCTACAACTAATATAGCTATTACGGCTACTATTACTGCTACTGCTACTAATAATAATACTACTATTAATCCTAATACTCCAACTACTATTGCTACTAGTACTACTATTACGACTACTACTACTCAACTACTACTACTCCAACTACTACTACTCCTCCTAACACTCTTCTTGGTAGTGCTACTGCTGCTGCTACTATTACTACCACTACTACTACTATTGCTACTAATACTACTACTATTTCTGCTACTACTACTCCTCCTACAACTACTACTACTATTAATATGACTACTACTATTCCTACTACTACTACTACTACAACTAACACTCGTGCTGCTGCTACTACTACTACTACCACCATTATAGCTACTACTACTATGCTTACTACTACTAGTCTACCACTATGACTTCCAATGCTACTACTCCACCTACTCCAACTCCAACTGTGACTACTGCTCTTAATACTAATACTACCACTACCACTACAACTACTACTACTCCTAATACTATTCCAATTCCTACAACTACACCTACTACTATTACTATTACTACTACTACTTCTGCTACTCAAACTACAGGTACTACTACTACCAACACTAGCACTACTGCTACTACTTCTACTACTTCTACTGTTACTACAACTACTACTATTACTACTACTACTAATCCTAGCACACTACTATTACTACTTATGCTGCTGCTATTCCCGCTTCTATTACAGCTACTACAACTACTACTGCTACTGTTACAAATGCTACTACTACTACTCCTATTACTACAGTAACTACTACTAATACTATTACTACAGCAACTACTACTACTTCTACTATTGCTGTTGTTGCTACTACTACTGATTTTAATACTACTACTACTACTACAACTACTTCTCCTACAGCTTGTACAACTACTACTACTGCTGCTAGTTATACTACCACTACTGCTACTACTGTTACTATTACTGCCACTGCTACTATCACTACTACTGCTACATCTACTTCTATTACCACGACAACTACCACTCCGGCTACTACTGCTTCTACTACTACTTCTACTACTTCGCCAACTGCTACTACTACTGCTACTACTACTTCTCCAATTTCGACTACTACTGCTACTTCTACTACAACAAATAGCACTACTAATGTTCCTACTACTACTGCCACTATTGCCACTAATACTACTACTACTATTACTGCTACTACTGTTACTACAACAACAACAACAACAACAACAACAATAACTACTACTACTAATACAACTACTGCTACAACAACTACCACTACCACTACTGCTACGACTATTACTACTGCTACTTCTATTTCTCCTCCAACTACTACAACTACAAGTACTACTACTACTGCTACTACTACAATTGCTAGAACCACCACTACCACTAATACAACTATTGCTACTATGACTATTTCTCCTACTACTACTACTGTCGCTACTATTATGATGACTAATACTTCCACTACTGCTACTACTAGTAGAAGAACTACTATTACTACTACTACTACAACTTCTAGTACTACGAGTATAGCTACTATTACTACAAATAATACCACTACTATTGTTACTTCTACTACCATTGCTACTATTGCTACTATTGCTACTACTATGACTACTGTGACTACAGCTACTACTACTACTACCATTGCTATTATCGCTACTATCACTACAATTCCTACTACCACTGCTACTACTGCTACGGCTACTACTCCTACGACTGCTATTACTACTACTTCTGCTGCTACCTCTATTACTACTACTATTGGACTACTACTACTGCTACTACCAACATGACTATTACATGAACGACTACTACTACAACTACAAATAATGCTACTACTACTACTACTACCACAACTACTGTTATTACCACTACTACTAAACCTACTACCACATCGACTACTACTACTACTGCAACTACTGCAACTACTGCTACTACTACTATAACTACTACTACAACTACAACTACTACAACCACTACTTTAACTACTATAAAGGCAACAACAAAAGCTGCCACTATGCTACTACTATTACAACAACTACTACTACTATTACTTCTCTTACTACTAGTACTACTGCAACTGCTACTACGGCTACTACTACTGCTACTACAACATCTTTTACTACTACTACAACAATTGGTCCTATTGCAACCACCACTACTGCTACCACTGCTCTACTGCTACTAGTACTACTTCTACTACTACTACAACTACTACTGCTCCTACTACTGCTCTACCGCTACTACTGTTATGGCCACTACTGCTACTAGTACAACAACAACAACTACTTCTACAACTACTACTAAAACTAATACTGCTCCTACAGCAACTACTACTACTACTACAACTAATGCTACTAATACTATGCCTACTACTATTGCTACAACTACTGCTGCTACTACTATTGCTACTATGACTGCTACTACTACTATTGCTACTGCTACTGCTGTAACTACTACTATTACTACTAATGCTACTACTATACCAACTAATATTGCTACCACTACTGCTAGTGCTACTACCACCGATACTACCTGCTACTCCTCCTCCTACTATTATTATTACTACTATTACTACTACTACTACTACTGCTATTACTACCATAACTACAACTTGTAATACTACTACTACTATTACTACCGCAACTACTACTTGTAATACTGCTGCTACTACTACTACTACTACTACTACTACTATAAATACTACTACAACTACAGCTACTATAACAACTACAGCTACTACTAACACAACTACAACAACTACTTCTACTGCTGAAGCAATAATAATAGCAACTAACACTTCTACTAGTACTATTACTGCTACTAGTTATAGTACTATAGCAACTACAACTACTACAGCTATTGCTACTGCTACTACTACATCTTCTACTACTACTACTACAATTGCTCCTTCCGTGACTACCACTACTACTACTACAGCTCTACTGCTACTAATAGTACTTCAGCTACTACTACAACTACTACTACTTCTACTCCTACTCTACTGCTACTGCTATTATTGCAACAAGAACAACTACTACTACTACAACAATAACTACAACAACAAGTACTACTACTAAACCTGCTACTATTGCTAGTACTACTCCGCTGCTGCAACTACTACTGCAGCTCCTACTCCTACTACTACTTCCACTACAACTGCTACTACTACCACTACTATAGCTACGATAATTACTACTACTATTACAACCACGGGTACAGCTATAGCTGCTACTGCCACTGCTACTACTTTTACTAGTTCTACTAATGCCACTACTTTTCCTACTACTAATACTACTACTACTACTGCTACTACTCTTCCTAATACTGCTAGTACTGCTACTACTAGTGCTACTACTGCCACTACTTTTCCTACTACTAATACTACTATTGCAACTGCTACTACTCGTCCTACTACTACAGCTACTACTACTGCTGCTACAACTACTCCTACTACTACTACTACTACTACTACTACTACTACTACTACTACTACTTCTTTTACTACTACTGCTACTGAAAGTACTACTTCAACAACCACTTCTACTATTACTACTACTACTAGTTCTACTACTTCTCCTACAACAACAACTCCTACTACTATTAATGTCGTTGCTACCACCACTGCTGCTACAGCTACTACTACTACTACTACAACAACGATTCCTTTTGGTACTACTGTAGCTATAACTACTATTACAACTATTGTTGCTACTCCAACTACTTCTCATACTGCCACAACTACTGCTACTCCTACTGCTACAATTGCTACCACTACGGCTACTGCTATTGTGACAAATACTACTACTACTATTACAACTGCTACTGCTACTGCCACTGTTACTATAATTGGTACAACTACTACAACTTGTACTACTACTACTGCTTCAACTACTACTATGAATACTAATATTACTCCTACTACTACAACTACTACTTCTAATACTACTACTTCTTCTGTAACTAATAGTACTACTACTATTATTGCTGCTGCTATGATCGCTACTACTACTTCTACCACAATTGCTACTTCTACTACTACTACTAGTCCTACTATTACTACTACTATAACAACTACTGCTACTACGACTACAACTACTAGTACTACTATTTCTGCTGCTACTACTACTACTAGTGCTATTTCTACTACTATGACGACTGCTACTACTGGCATAGCTACTACTACGGCTACTACTATTGCTACTGCTAGTACTACGACTACTACTAGTGCTACTGCTACTACTACCATTAATAGTGCTACTCCTACTACTACTAATATTACTGCTACTCCAACAACTACTGCTACTACTACTACTATTCCTACTTCTGCTGCTGTTGCTTCTCCAACTACGACTAGTAATATTAGTAGCTACAAATGCAGTAGTAGTGTTAGGGGTACCAGTAGTAGTATTAGTAGTAGTAGCAGTAGCAGCAGCAACTACAGTAGTTATTGTAGCAGTTGCGTTAATAGCTATAATAGCAGTAGTGTAGTTGTTTTAGTAGTATTAGTTGCAGCAGTAGTAGTAGTAGTAGCAGTAGTAGTAGAGGTAGTAGTTATCATTGTAGCAGTAGTGGTGGTGGTGGTAGTAGTAGTAGTAGCCATGGTAGTAGTAACAATAGTAGAAGTAGTAGTAGTAGCAGCAGCAATAGTAGTAGCGGCACTTGTTGTTATAGTAGTTATAGTAGTAGCACTGCTAGTAGTAGTAGTAATAGGAGAAAGTGTAGGAGTAGGAGTAGTAGTAGGAGAACTAGTAGTTGTTGTAGTAGTAGCTATAAGTAGTAGTTGTAGAAGCAGTAGTAGTAGAAGTAGTTGTAGTTATAGTACGAGTATTAGTAGTAGTAGTAGTTACAGTAATAGGAGTAGGTGTTGGAGTAGGAGTAGCAGGAGTAGTAGTGGTAGTAGTAGTAATTGTAGTAGTAGTAGTAGTAGTATTAGTAGTAGTAATAATAGTAGTAGCAGTCGTAATTGTACTTGTGGTGGTGGTAGCAGTAGTAGTACAGTAGTAGTAATAGTAGCAGTAGTAGCAGTAGCAGCAGCAATTTTAGTACTAGTATAAACAGTAGTAGTAGCAGTTGTAGTTATAGTCATAGTAATGGTAGTTGTTGTTGTGGTAGTAGGAGTTGTAGTACTTGTAATAGTAGTAGTAGTAGTGATAGTACTTATAGTATAAGTAGTAGATGTAGTAATTGTTGTAGTAAGAGGAGTAGTACTAGTACTAGTAGTAGTAGTAGTAGTAGCAGCAGCAGCAGCAGTAGTAGTAGTAGTTGTTGTTGTTGTTGTTGTTGTCCTTGTTGTAGTAGTAGTAGTAGTAGTAGTAGTAGTCGAATGTAGTAGTAGTTATAGTAAGAGAACTACTACTAGTAGTGGCAATAGTAGCAGAGTAGTAGTTATTGTAGTAATAGGAGTAGGTGTTGGAGTAGTAGTAGTAATAGTAGTCACAGTAGTAGCAGTGGTAGTAGTAGTAATCGTAGTAGTAGTAGTAGTAGTAGTAGTAGTAGTAGTAGTAGTAGTAGTAGCAGTTGCAGGAATAGTAGTAGAAGTCGTAATAGTAATAGTAGTGGTCGTAGCAGTAGTATGAGTAACAGTAGTATTTTAGTAGGAGTAGTAGTAGCAATAGTAGTAGTAGTAGTAGCAGTAGTAGTAGTTGTTGTTGTTATTGTAGTAGTAGTAGTTGTAGTAGTAGTGGAAATAGTAGATGTAGCAGTAGCAGTTGTGGTTGTGGTAGTGGTAGTTATTGTTGTGGTAGTAGGAGAAGTAGTACTCGTAATAGTAGTAGTAGTTGTGATAGTACTACTAGAATAAATAGTAGATGTAATAGTAGCTGTAGTAATTGGAGTAGGAGGAGTAGTAGTAGCAGCAATAAACGTAGTAGCAGTTGTAGCTGTAATACTAGAAGTTGTAGTAGTAGTAGTATTAGTAGTAGTAGTAGTATTAGTAGTAGTACTAGTGGTAGTAGTTAGAGTAGTAGTAGGAGTGGTAGTTGTACTAGTAGTAGCAGAAGTACTAGTAGTAATAGTAGTAGTAGTAGTAGTAATAGTAGTAGTTATAGTAATCATACCAGTAGTAGTTGTAGTAGAAGTAGTAGTTGTAGTAATATGAGTACTAGTACTAGCAGCAGTAGTAGTAGTTGCAATAGCAGTAGTTGTAGCAGTTGTAGTAGTAGTAATAGTAGAAGTTCTTGTCATCATAATAGTAGTAGTAGTAGCAGTTATAGTAGAAGTAGTAGTAGTAGTTGTTGTAGTAGAAGGAGTAGGAGTTGGTGTAGGTGTGGTAGTAGTAGTATTGTAGTAACAGTTGAAGTAGTAGTAGTAGTAGAGGTATTAGTAGAAACATTACTTGCAGTAGCAGCAGTAGCAGTAGTAGTAGTTGTTGTTGTAGTAGTTGTAGTTGTGGTGGTAATAGTAGTAGTAGTAGTAGCAAAAATAGTAGTTGTGGTAGTAGGAGGAGTAGTAGTGTGGTAGTAGGAGGAGTAGTAGTAGTTGTTGCTGTTGTTGTTGTAAAAGCAGCTGCAGTAATAGTAGTAATGGTAGTAGTAATAGTAGTAGCAGAAGATGTAGTAGTAGCAAATGTAGTTGCTATACTAGTAGTATTAGTAGGGGTAGTAGAAGTAGTAGTCAGAGTAGTCGTAGTAGTCATAGGAGTAGTCGTAGTGGAAGTAGTAGCAGCAGCAGCAGCAGCAGTAGTAGTAGAAGGAGAAGTAGTGGCTATAATAGTAGTAGTAGTAGTGAAAGGAGTAGTAGTGGGAGTAGTCGGAGAACTTTTAGTAGCTGTAGCAGTAGTAGTAGTAGTTATAGCAGTAGTAGTAGTTGCTGCAGTAGTAATAGTAGTTGTTGTAGTAGTAGAAATAGTAGTAGTTGGAGAAGTTGTGGTAGTAGTAGTAGCAGTAGCAGTGGCAGGAGCAGTAATCATTGTAGTAGTAGTGGTAGGAGTAGTGGTAATAGTAATAGTATTATTTGTAGTAGCAATTGTAGTAGCAGTAATGCTAGTAATAGTAGAGGTTGATGTAGAAATAGTTGGAGCTGTAGCAACAGAAGCTGTAGAAGTAGTTGTAGCAATTGTAGCTGAAGCAGACGTAGCAGTAGTATTAGTAGTAGTTGTAGAAACAGTTGTTGTAGTTGTAGTAGCAGCAGAACTAGTAGCAACAATAGTAGCAGAAGTAGCATAGTAGTGTCAAAAGTAGTAGTAGTAGAAGTAGTAGTAGTAGTAGCAGCAGCAGCAGCTGTAGCAGCAGTAGTAGTAGTAGTAGTAGCAGCAGTAGTAGTAGCTCTAGCAGCAGTAGTAGTCATAGTAGCACTAGCAGCAGTAGTAGCAGTAGTAATAGTTGTAGTAGTAGTAGTAGCATTAGGAGAAGTAGTAGTACTAGTAGCAATAGTTGTGCCAGGAGGAGCAATAGTTGTTGTGGTGGCAGTAGTAGTCGAAGTAGCTATGGCAGTAGTAGCAATCGTAGAAGTAGTATTTGTTGTAGGAGTACAAGTAGAAGTAGCAGTAGTAGTAGTTGTTGTTGTTGTAGTAGTAGTTGTTGGAGTAGTTGCAGCAGTCGTACTAGCAATTGTAGTAGTAGGATTAGTACTAGTAGCAGTATTAGGACAAGGAATGGAGATAGTATTAGTAGCAGTTGCATCCGTAGTTCTAGTAGGAGTAGTAGTAGTTGTTGTAGTGGTAGTAGCAGTAGAAGTAGTAGTAGAAGTAGTAGTAGTAGTTGTTGTTGTAGCAGTAGTAATAGTGGGAGTAGTATTCGAAGTAGTAGTAATAGTTGTAGTTCTAGCAGTAGTAATAGTATTAGCACTAGTTGTTATTGTTGTTGTTGCAGTAGCAGTAGTAGAAGTAGTAGTAGCAATAGCAGCGGTAGCGGCAGCAGTAATAGCAGTAGCACAGTAATAGAAGTAGTTGCAACAGTAGCAGCAATAGTAGAAGTAGCTGCAGTTGTAGTAGTAGTGTCATTTGCAGTCGTAGTAGTTGTAGTAGAAGCAGCAGCCGTAGAACTAGAGGTAATAATATGAGTGGTACTAGTAATTATAGTAGCAGTAGTAGTAGTAGTAATAATTGTAAAAGCAGTAGTAGTAGAAGTTGGAGTGGGGGTAGTAGTTGAAATAGTATTAGTTGAAATAGTGGTAGTAGTAGCAGTAGTTGTTGTAGTAGTAGTAGTAGTCATAGTCGTAGTTGTAGTAATCGTAATTAGAGTAGTAGTTGTTGGAGTAGAAGTAGTAATAGGAGGTAGAGTAGTAGTGGTAGGAGTAGAAGTAGTAGTAGTAGGAGTCAAAGTAGGAATAGTTGTTGTAGTAGTAGTATTAGTAATAATAGTAGTAGTAGTTGTTGTTGTAGCAGTAGTAGGAGTAGTAGTCAAAGTAGTAGTAGTAGTAGCAGTAGTTGTTGTTGTTGTAGTAATAGTAGTAGCTGTTGTGGTGGTAATAGTAGTAGTTGCAGTAGCAGTAACAGTAGTAGTAGTAGTAACTGTACTAGCTAGTGTAGTAGTTGTAGTAGTTATAGCAGTAGCACTTAGAGTAATAGTTGTAGTGGTAGTAGTTGTAGTAGTAGTAGTAGTAATAGTAGTAGTAATAGTAGTATTAGTAGTAGTAGGCGTTGTAGTTGTACTAATAGTTGTCGAAACAGCAGTAGTAGCAGTAGTAGCGATTTAGTATTAGTAGTTGTAGTAGTAATAGTGCGAGTTGGAGTAGTAGTATTAGTAGCAATAGTAGTAGTAGTAGTAGGAGTAGTAGTAGTAGCAGTAGTAGGAGTGGGAGTAGTAGTAGTAGTCATAATAGTAGTAGTAGTCGTAGTAGTCATAGTAGTAGTAGTAGTAATGGTAGTAGTATTAGTAGTAATAGTAATAGTAGCAGCAGTAGTAGTAGTAGGAGTAGTAGTTGTAGGAGTAGCTATAACAGTAGTCGTAGAAGTAGTAGTAGAAGCAGTGAAGTAGTAGTATTACTCGTAGTAATTGTAGTAGTAGTAGTAGTGGTGGTGGCGGTGGTGGTGGTGGTAGTAATAAAACTAGTAGTACTAAGACTTGTTGTAGTTGTAGTAGTAATAGTCATATTAGGAGTAGCAGTAGAAGTAGCAGCAGTAGCAGTAGTAGAAGTTGTAGTGGCAACCGCAACAACAACAAGATTAAGAGTAGCTATAGTAGGAGCAGGAGTAGTAGTAGTAGTGGTAGCAAGAGTAGGAATCGGTGTAGAAGTAGTCAAAATAGTAGCAGTAGTTGTAGTAGTAATAGTCATATTAGGAGTAGCAGTAGAAGTAGCAGCAGTAGCAGTAGTAGAAGTTGTAGTGGCAACCGCAACAACAAGAAGATTAAGAGTAGCTATAGTAGGAGCAGGACTAGTAGTAGTAGTGGTAGCAAGAGTAGGAATCGGTGTAGAAGTAGTCAAAATAATAGCAGTAGAAGTGATAGTAATAGTAGGAGTTGGAGAAGTGGAAGTAGTGGTAGGTGTCAGAAAAGTAGTAGTAGGAGCAAATGTAGGAGTAGGAGTAGTAGTATTAATTATACTACTGCTGCCGCTACTACTTATTCTACTACTTGTACAACTGCTACTAGAACCACAAGTACTGCTTCTACTACTACTAATGCTACTGTTGCTACTGCTACGTTCGCTACTACTGCTGTCGCTACTATTATGGCTACTACTGCTACTACTTCCACAACTATTGCTACGATTGCTACTACTTCCACGGGTTATACTACTATTGCTGCTACTACTACCGCAACAATTTCTACTGCTTCTACTGCCACTATTATTACTTATAGAACCACTACTATTGCTACTACTGCAACTGCTGCTACTACTGTTACTACTACTACTGCTACTGCTGCTTATATAGCTACTACTACTACTAATTCTACTATTTCTACAATTGCTAATACTAGTGATACTACTGCATATACTACAACTACTATTACTACTCCTGCAACAACAACTACTACTACTACTCCTCCTCCGGCTATTATTTTTGTTACTGCAACCACAACAACTGCTACTGCTACTACTATAGTGACTACTACTACTACTACTACTACTACTGACTACTACAACTATAACAACTGCTCTTGCTAATGCTCTTAGTACTGCTAGTGCTACTATTGCTTCAACTGCAACTGCTACTACTACTACTACTACTATTGCTGCTGCTGCTGCTGCTCCTGCTACTACTACTCCTAGTACTACTACAACTACTTTTGCTAATACTACTGCAACTACTACTTCTTCAACTACTACAACTTGTACCACTACTGCTGCTACTACTGCTACTCTACTACTACAACTACTACAGCTACTACTACTATTACTGCTGCTACTACTACAGTTACTATCTCTACTACTGCTACCACTGTTACTTCTACAACTTCTCCTACTGCTCCTAATACTGTTACTACTACTACTTCTACAACTACTACTACCACTTCTTCTATTGAAGATGCTACTACAACTAAAACAACTACTATAATACTACGATTACTAATAGTACTACTACTGATACAAATAGAAATACTACTACTACAACAACTACTAGGACTAATACTACTTCTGCTACTACTCCTCCTACTGCTACTGCTACTGCTATAACTTCTACAATAACTACTACTACTATTACTACTACAATGAGTACCGCTACTGCTTTTACTACTTCTACTACTGCTATTTCTGTTGCTATTACTGCTATTGTCTCTACCACTACTGCTACAAGTACTGCTGCTGCTCTTGCTGTTGCTGCTACTAATACAGCTACTACAACTACTACAAATGAGACTGCTACTGCTTCAACTACTACTACGACTGCAGCTGCTGCAATTGCTACTACTAATACTATTGCTCCTTCAACTTCGCCTACTACTACTGCTGCTGCAACTACTACTACTTCTACTACTACTATGACTACTGCTACTCCTTCTCCACCTCGTCCTCCTCCTACTACTATTGCTACTACTACTACTACTACCACCACCACCACTACTGCTATTACTACAGCTGTTCCTATTTCTACTACCACTACTACTACTGTTGCACCTACTACTGCAACTAATACTACTTTCGCAACTTAAAATACTTCCGTTTCTACCGCTATTGTTACTACAACTACTACTGCTAATGATGCTGCCACTAGTACTACTGCGACTACTGATACTACTGCTACTATTGCTACTGCTATTAATACTGCTACTACTACTCTTCTACTCCTTCTACTACTACTTCAACTGCTACTACTGCAACTATTGCTACTACTACTTCAACTGCTACCTCCACTACTACTACTGCTGCTGCTGCTGTTGCTACTATTGTCGCTACTACCACTACTACTACAACTACTACTACTACTACTACTACTATTACTACCACTAGTACAAGTAGTACTGCACTACTACTTTGCCAACTACTACTACTGCTACAACTACAACTATTGCTAGTACTATTACTTCTGCTACTACTAAAACAACTACTATTGCAATTACTGCCACTGCTACTATTACTACTAATGCTACCACTACTACGAATTCCACTACTATTTTTACCACAACTACTACTACATTTACTACTACTAATACTGCAATTGCTACTACTACTGCTACTACTCCTACTACTAGTACTACTGCTACTACTACTGCTACTTCTACTACTGCTACTACTAGTACTATTGCTACTACTACTGCTACTTCTACTACTGCTACTACTACTGCTGCTACTGCTACTACTACTGCTGCTACTACTACAGCTACTACTACTGCAACTATTACTACGG
>RXID01016214.1:0-19824 GCA_005019695.1 Trichopus zeylanicus subsp. travancoricus | reverse complement strand
ACTACTGTGGCTTATCCTACTACTACTACTGCTACAACAACCACTATAGCTATTACTACTACTACTACTTAGCGACTGCTACCACTTCTGCTGCTACTACTACTTCTTCTACTACTACTACTACTATTGCTACCATTGCTACTGCTACTACTACTACTATTACTGCTAGTACTACTTCAACTACTACCGCTTCTACTGCTACTACTGTTGCTCCTATTGCTACTACTGCTGCTACTACTACTACTACTATGACTACTACTATAACTACTGCTACAACTATTAATACTTCTACTACTGCTGTTGCTGCTGCTGCTACAACTTCAACAACCACCACAACTACAACTACACCTACTACTCCTACTTTTGCTGCTACAGCTACTAGTTCTACTACTACTATTGCTACTACTACTCCTACTCCTACTACTGCAACTACTTCCACTACTCTTACTCCTACTCTACTACTACTAGCACTAGTCTTACTCCTGCTACTACTACTACTACTACTCTACTAGTACAATTGCTACTATTAGTACTCCTACAACAACAACAACTACTACTACTACTAATGCTACAACTTCAACTACTACAACTACCACTACTATCAATGATAAAACTACGACCACTACTACTTCTACTACTACAACTGCAAAGAGTTGCAGCAGCTACTGCTACTACTACTGCTGCTCCTACTCCTACTCCAACACTACTGCTACTATTACTACTACTATCTCTACTACTACCGCTACTACAACTACCACTACTCCTACTGCTACTACTATTACTACTGGTACTGCTGCTGCTACTGCTACTGCTACGACTATTGCTACAGCTACTAATGCTATTGCTACTATTGCTACTGTAACTACTGCTACTCCTACTACTATGATTGCTACTTCTACTACTACTAGCACTACTACTAATACAACTACTACAATAATTGCTGCAACTACCACTACCACTACCACTACTACTCGCACTCCTACTACCACTACTGCTACTACTAGTCCTACTGCTACAACTACACATAACACTACTAATACTACTACTATTACTACTATTACTACTACTACTACTAGGACTATTGCTCTTGAAGCTGCTACTAGTGTTATTACTACTTCTGCAAGTACTACCACTACTACTATTGCTACACTACTACTACTACCACCACCACTACTACTGCTACTGTCACTCCTACTACTTCTACTACTACGACTACTCCTTCTAATACGACTACTCATAATACTACTACTGTAGCTCCAACTACGACAATAACTTCAACTACTATAACTATTACAACTATTACTATTGCTGCTATAATTATTACTACTACCACTACACCTACTGTGACAACTACTGCAACTACTAGTCCTATTAATACTACTACTATTGCTACTGCTACTTCTAGTACTGCAACTTCAATAGCTACTACTACTTTAGTTACTACTACTGCAACAACAAAAACAACTACTACTACTACAACATCTTATACTACAACTATAACAACTGCAACGAATTCTAGCACTACTGCTACTATTGCTACTGCTACAACAACAGCCACTACTACTGCTACTACTACTACTATTGCGACTACTACTACTTCTACTACTGTCGCTACTACTACTACAACAACTTCTTCTCCTACTACTACAACTACTAAGACACCTACTCCTTCTACTGCTACTACTGCTACTGTTAGTCATACTGCTACTAATACTACTACTACTACTTCAATTGTTACTAGTACTACTACTGCTACAACTACTACTCCTATGGCTACTACAATTACCACTGCTACTACTACTACAACTACCACTGCGACTCCATTGGCTAATACTACTACTATTACTACTAGTACTACTGCTACTGCTACTTCCACTACTACTACTACTAATACTACCACTACTCCTGCTGCTATTGCTGTTGCAGCTACTACTACTCCCATCACTACTCCGACTATGACTACTACTACTATTGCTGCTGCTGCTGCTACTACTACTACTACTATTTCTACTACAACAACAACCATTGCAACAACTACTACTCGAACTACTACCACTGCAACTACTCTTACCACTGCTACTACTACTTTAACTACTCTTACCACTGCCACTACTACCATAGCTACTACTACTACTACTACGACTACTACTACTACTACTACAATACTACTTCTACAACAACTACTACTACCACTACTCTAACTACTACTACTGTGTCTACTACTGCTATTACTGCCTCAACTATTACTCATCGTATTGCTACTACTACTGCTTATAATACAACTCCTACTAATACTACTCCTACTACTACTAGGACTGCTATTCCTACAACACCTACTACTACAACTACTACAACTATTGCAAATACTGCCATAACTACTGAGACTATTACTCCTACTACTACAACAACTACTGCTAATACTATTGCTATTGCTACTACTATTGCTAACTACTGCTGTTGCTGCTACTGCTATAACCACTCCTACTACTTGTTATACTATTGCTGCTACTTCTACTGCTGCTACTACTTCTAATACTACTACCACTATAATTGCTACTACTACTACTGCTTCTACTATTACTACTACTACTACTATTTCTTTTATGACTTGCTACTACTACTAATGCCACTACTGCTCCTCCTACTTCGACTAATGCTACTACTACAACAACTACTACTACTCCTTATGCTAGTACAACTGCAACAACAACAACAACTACTACTACGATGATTGCTACTATTATGGCTACTATAGCTACTGCTACTGCTACAATGCTAATGCCAATACTGCTACTCTACTACTACTGCTGCTAATACTGCTACTGCTGCTACTACTACTACTACAACTACTACTACTATTGCAGCTGCTGCTACTACTGCTGCTGCTTCTACTACTACTACTACTACTACTACTACTACTACTACTACTGCTACCACTACTGCTACTCTCAATCCTACTACTACTACTGCTACTCCTACCGCTACTACTACTCATAATACTAGTACTGCTACTGCTGCTACTACCTCTCCTACTACTACTACAACAACTACTACTGTTACGCCTGCAACTACAGCTTCCATGACTACTATTACTGCTACAACTACAGCTACTACTCCAATTACTACTACTACTACGATAGCTACCACTACTACTATTGCTACTACAATAACAACTACTACTACTATTGCTACTACAACAACAACAACAACTACTACTACTACTACTATTGCCACTACTATAGCTGTTGTTGCTACTACTACTACTACTATAACTACTGTTATTACTACGACAACTACTGCTACTACTACTTCTACTACTACTCCTACTTCTGCTACTACTACTACTGCGGCTGCTATTACTCCTACTACAACAACAACTACTACTGCTGCTACTATTACTGACAACAACTACTATGATAACTCCTACTACTACTACTACTACTACTACTACTACTGCTACTACTACTATTGCTGCTACTACTACTACTACTGCTGCTACTACTACTACTACTTATTGCTACTACTACTGCTGCTACACTACTGCTAATGCTACTACAGCCACTATTACTACGGTTGTTACTACTACTGCCACTGCTACTACTACTGATACTACTACTAGTACTTCTACTACTACTATTATTACTAATATTCCTACTACTCCTCCTACTACTACTGTAGCCACTACTACTGCTACTGCTGTTGCTCGAGCTGATACTACTACTACTTCTGTTGCTACAACAACTACTACTACAATTGCTGCAATGAAATCTAGTACTACAACAATAGCTGCTAATACTATTGCTACTGCTACTACTAGTTTTGTTGCTACAAATACTACTAGAATAACTACTATGGCTTCTACTACTGCTACTACTGCTACTACTACGTCTGCTACTACTGCTTCTGCTACTACTATTCCTCTTACAACTAATGCTAGTATGATGTCTCCTACTACTTAAACAACTACCACTTCTTCTACTACTACTGCTACTACTGCTTCAACCCATACTACTTCTAATACTACTAGTACTGCTACTACAACTACTAATAGTACTACTAATACTCCTACCAATACTTCTACTGCTATTGTTGTTACTACTGCTGCTACTACAACAACTACTAGTACTGTTATTGTTATTGTTGTTGCTATCCCTACTACTACTACTACGACTTCTCCTACTACTACTACTGCTGCTGCTACTGCTTCTACTGCTACTACATTACTATTGCTTATACGACTGCTGCTGTTGCTGCTGCTACTACTACTATTGTTGCTACTGCTAGCACTATTACTAATACTACTGCAACTACTATGACTATTGCTAGTACTACTACTATTACAACTAATGCAACTACTGATGCTTCTACTACTATTCTTACTACTACAACTACTTTTACAACTGCTGTTACTACTAGTACTACTATCATAACTGCTACTACGGCTGCTACTACTACTACTACTTCTCCTATAATAATAACTTCTACTACTTCACCTACTACTATTACTGCTACTACTACTCCTGCTACCCCTACTACTGCTACAACTCCTGCTATTGCTACTACTACTGCAACTACTTCTACTACTACTACTACTACTACTCCAACTTCTCCTAATTCTACTACTACTGATAATACTACTATTGCTACTGCTGCTGCTACTTTGATTACTGCTACTACTACCGCTACTACTACTACTACTAGTTCTACTGCTTCTACTCTTCCTACTACAATTATTACTACTTCTCCTGCCACTACTGCTACTAGTACTACTAATACTATTACTACTGCTGCTACTACTACTAGTGCTACTACTCCTACTAGTAATACTATTTCTTCTACTACCACTACTAATGCTACTATACTATTACTACTACTTCTGCTACTACTAGTACTGCTACTCCTACTAATATTACTATTGCTACCACTATCACTGCTACTACTAGCAGTAGCACTATAACTATTGCTACTACTACTACTACTACCACTGCTAATACTTCCGCTTCTACTACTACTACTGCTATAACTATTACTCCTACTACTACTACTACTGCTACTACTAGTCCTAATACTACTACTTCTACTACTACTATTGCTACTACTACTACTTCTACTACTTCTACTATTACAACTATTACTCCTACAACTACAACGATTGCTACTGCTAGTACTAATACTACTACTACTACCACTATTGCTACTAGTAATACTACTACTGCTACTTCTACTATTATTACTTCAACTATAACTTCTACTACTACTATTACTACTGCTACTACTAATTCTACTGTAACATCTACTACTACTACTACTACAACTACAACTACTACTACATTTACTATAACTTCCGCTACTACAATAACTACCACCACTACAACAACTACTACTACTGTTGCTACTACTACGACTATTGCCACAATGACAACAACTACTACTATTTCTAGGACAAATGCTGCTACTGCAGCCACTACTTCTACTACTACTGCTACTACTAATATAACTACTACTATTACTACTATTGCCACTGCTCCTACTAATACTACTCCTGCTGCTATAACTGTTACTACTCCTACAACTAGTTCTACTACAACTGATAATGGTACTATTACCAATGATACTAGTATTACTACAACTACTGCTACTACGAATACTGCTACTATTGCTGTTGCTACCACTACTGCTATAAATACTACTACTACTTCTTCTACTACTACTACTTCTGCTACTACTACTGCTACTACTACTTTTGCTTCTAATACTACAACTACTAATGTAACTCCAACTACGGCTTCTACTAATTCTGCTTCTACTACTACAACTACTACTGCTACTACTACTACCACTACTACTACTACTACCACTGCGACTACTACTAATACTACTACCACTGCTACTACTACTGCTACTGCTGCGCCTACTATGACTATAACTACTACTACAACAACTACTACTAGTATTACTACTACTTCTGCTACTACTACTACTCCTGCTACTACTACTTCTACTACTAGTTCTACTACTACTACTCCTCTAGCTACCACTACTACTACTGTTGCTGCTGCTACAACTACAACTTCTCATACTACTATTGCTACTACTAATGCTACTATTACTACAACTACTGTTGCTGCTACAATGACTAACGGTACTCTGACTACTAATGCTACTATTGTTGTTGCTACAACGACTAAAGGTACTTCGACTACTACTACTACTACTACTGGCACTACACTAGTACTGCTGCTCCTGCTACTAATTCTACTACTACTAATACTACTACGACAACCACTACTATTGTTACTACTATTACTACGACTGCTACTATGGCTCTTATAATTACTACTGTAACAACTACTGATGTTGTTGCCACTGCCGCTGTTCCTACTCTACTGCTGCCGTAACTTCTACTACTACTACTACAACTACTATTAATCCTACTACTACTACTACTACTCCTACTACTACTACTACTACTACTACTAGTACTAATACTTATGCTACAACTACTGTTTCTACTATGACAACTACTACTGCTACTAACACTATTTCTCTTGCTCCTACTACTACTATTATTACTGCTAGCACTACTACTAATGCCACTAGCACTGCCACCATAATGACTACTATAACAACGACTGCTACTACTGTCATGATTGCTAGTTCTATTACAACAACAAGAACTTTTGCTACTATTAAAAATACTACTACTACTACGACTTCTTCTCCTACTATTACTATAACTACTTCTACTACTACATCTGCTACTACTATTACTACTACAACAACAACTACTACTCCTGCTGCGGCTACTTCTACAACTAGTACTACTACTACTGCAACTACTGCTATTGCTGGCACTACAACTAGTACTACCACAACTGCTGACTACTACTACTACTTCTATTACTACTACTATGGCTAATGCTACTATTACTAGTATTGCAACTACTGCTATTGCTAGTACTACGACTCCTACGACTACCACAACTGCTACTACTATTGCTCCACTATTATTGCTGCTACTACTACTAATACTATACTACTATTTATACAACTGCTACTTCTACTACTACTTTTACTACTATTGCTCACCTACTACAGTTACTACGATTGCTCTACTATAACTACTATTATTTTTACTGATGATACTGCTACTACTACTGTGACTACTACGACTTCAGCATTTACTACTACAATAGCTACTCCAACTACTACTGACACTACTGCTAATACAGGTACTACTACTAGTACTATTACTACTGAGACTATTGCTTCTACTACTGCTGCTACTACTACTGCTACTTCTGCAACAACTAATACTATTACTACTACTACTACTACTAGTAATACTACTAGTAGCACTAGTAGTACCTCTACTGCTACTGCTACTACTACTGCGACTACTGCTGCTACTTCTTCTTCTACTACTACTACTACTACTACTAACACTACTTGTGCTACTACTGCTACTGCTACTCCTACTAATGTTGCTTGTGCTGCTACTATTGCTACTTCTACAACTACTACAACTACTGCTACTACTGTTATTGTTGCTACTACTATTACAACTTTTACAACTATTGCTGCTACTGCTACTGCTACTAGTACTACTGCTACTACCAACACTATGGCAATAACTACTACTACTACTTCAGCTACTATTAGTGCTACTACTGTTATTGTAACAGTTGCTGCTGCTACTACCACTGCAACTACTACTATTACTACTACTGCTACTTCTCCTACTACTACTACTACTACGGCTTCTTCCTCTACTACTACTACTATAGTGGTTTCTGCTACTACTACTACTACTGCTACTACAACTACTGCTCCAACAACAACTGTAGTTGTTGCTACTACTACTACTACTACAACTAGTACTACTACTTCTGCTGCTACTGCTACTGCTACTTCTATTACTACACCTACTATTACTATTGCTACTACTACAACTGCAATGACTAGCAGTAGTTGTTGTAGTAGTCATAGTAGTAGTACTAGTAGCAGTAGTAGCAATAGGAGTAATAGTAGTAGCAGTAGAAGCAGCAGTAGGTGTAGTAGTAGTAGCAGTAGTAGCAGTAGTAGCAACAACTCCTACTACTACTACAGCAACTACTGCTACTACACCCACTACTACTACTAATACTGCGGCTACCACCGTTGCTATTACAACTTCTCCTACTACTTCTCCTACTACTGTTACAACTACTACTCCTATTACAACAACTAATACAATGACTGCTACTACTACTACTACTTTTATTGCCACTACTACCACTACTTCTACGAGTACGATGGCTACTACAGTTGCTATTACTACATATCCTAGTACGTTTACTACTACTACTACGACTGCTATGACTGCTACAATTACAACTATAACTACTACTTCAACTACTTTTTCTATTACAGCTACTACTACATCTGCTACTACGGCTACTACTGTTGCTTCTACTACTACTGCTACTTCTGCTACTATATTTGCTACTACTGCTACTGCTACTACTACAACTTCTACAACTACTACTACTAGTACAACAAGAGCTACTACAGCTACAACAAGAGCTACTGCTACTACTACTCCTACTACTACTACAACTACTACTACCACTACTACAACTACTATTTCTTCTACCACTGCTACTACTACAGCTGCTATTGCTGCTATTGCTACAACTATTACAACTACTGTTATTTTTGCTACTACAACCCCTACTACTACTACTTCTACAACTTTCACTGCTACTACTTATACTGCTACTACTACTACTACTACTGCTACTACCGATGCTTCTACTACAGCTGATTCAATAGAAACTATCGGTACCATTACTAGTACAACTTCTACTACCGCAGTTACTGCTACTACTGCTGCTACTAGTACTTCTTTTACTCCTACAACTACAATTATTACTGCTTCTGCTACTACTACTACTGCTGCTGCTACATTTATTGGTATCATATCTACTACTACTATAGCTTCTACGACTTCTACTACTTCTTTTGCTACTACAACTACAACTACTGTTACTACTACTTCTGCTCCTACTTCGACTACACCTACTATTACTGCTACTACTACTGCAATTATTGCTACTACTACTACTGATGCTATTGCCACAACTGCAACTACTACTACTACTGCTACTCCTACTAATACTATTGTTGCCACTACTACTACTGCTACAACTTGCATTACTACTACTACTAATGCTGATGGTACTTGTACTACTACTACTACTCCTACTGCTGCTACTGCAAAAACAACAACAATTACTACTAATAATAATAATACTACTACCAGTACTACTACTACTACTACAATTACTACTACTACTGCTACTACTACTATTACTACTACAACTACGGTAAATACTACGACTACTTCTAAGACTACTGCTACTACTATAACTACTACAACAACAACTACTACTACTGGTACTACTTCTCCTACTGCTATAACTAATACTACTATCGCTACCATTGCTACTATTATGACTTCTGCTGCTACTACACCCACTACTAATACTACTACTATTAGTACCACTACTACTACTCCTCCTACTACAACTATTACTAATACTACTGCTACAGCTGCTGCTGCAGATACTATTGCTAATACGACTACCACTGTTGCTGCTAATGCTCCTGCTGCTTCCACTACTACTACTACTGCTACTAATGATGCCACCACATCTATTGCTACTACTACTACTTCTCCTACTACTTCTACTATTGTTACCACAATTGCTTCTACTGCTATTACTACTGCTACTTCTACTATTGTTACCACAATTGCTTCTACTCCTATTACTACTGCTACTACTACTGCCGCTACTATGATAGCTACTACTACTGCTGCTACTACTTCTACTACTACTACTATGACTACTGCTACAACTACCATGACTACTAAAGCATCTACTACTACATCTACTCCTACTACTTCGGCTACTGCTGCTTCTGCTACTACTATGACTGTTGCTACTACAACTTCCACTTATACCGCTCCAACTACTACTACTACTGCTACTAGAACTTCCACTGCTGTTGTAACTACGACAACAACTGCTACTGCTCCTACAACTATGACTACTACTACCACAACTACTGCCACTCCTGCTACTACTAATACTACTACCTCAACTGGTACTACTCGTACTTGAACTACTACAACAACAACTATTATTTCTTCTACTACTACTATTACTGTCGTTACTCCTACTACTACAACTATTGCTTCGACTATTGCTACTAGTCCAACTACTACTACTACTTCTGTTGCTACTTTCGTTACTACTTCTGCTGCTACTACTGCTACTACTATTATTGCAACTGTTGCAAGTACTACTACTACTACAACTACTCCAACTTGTGCTATAACTATAACTTCTACTACAACTACAACTACTTCTACTTCAACTACTACTACTACTGCTTCTACCACTACCTCACCTACTTCTACCACTGCTACTACTACCGCTACTACCGCTACTCCTACTACTACTACAGCTACTCTGACTACTATTACTCTAACTACTGATACTACTACTGCTACTACTACTCCTCCTACTTTAACAACTACTACTACTTCTACTACTACTTCAACTACTACTACTGCTTCTGCTACTCCTTCTTCTACAACTACCATTGCTACAACTACTACACCTACTACTATTGTTATAACAAATACTACTACTGTGGTGACTAATACTACAACTACTACTACTACCACTACTACTACTACAATAGTTACTACAATTACTACTATTACTACTGCTACTACTGCTACTACGACTACCGCTACACCAATACTACTATTGTTGTTGCCGCTACTGCTACTACTACTACAATTGCTGCTACTACTATTACAACTACTACTATTACTACTACTAAGACTACGACTGCTACTACAACTACAAACAATAACAACAATAACTACTACTACCACGACTACTACTAACATAACAACTACTACTACTTCTCCTACTACTACTACTACTACTACTTCTCCTCCTCCTCCTCCTACTACTACTATTACTAATGCTACTGCTTCTACTACAACTACCACTAGTACTACCGCTACTACTTCTGCATCCCCTATTGCTACTGCTGCTGCTGCTACTACTACTACTACTACTACTACTACTACTACTACTATTACCAATACTACATGTGCTACTACTGCTCCTACTACTACCATAACTACTATTGCTACAACTACTACTACTGCTTCTGCTCTTGCTACTACTACTACTACTACTTCTAGTAATACTAAGAGTGGCACTAATGTTGCTGCTTCTGCTGCTGGTGTAACTACTACAACTGGAACTGCTACGTCTACCACTATTATTACTACTACTACTTCTTCTACCACCTCTGCTACATCTGCTGCTGCTGCTACTACTAGTAGTACCACTACAACAACAACAACTACTACTACTACTAGTACCACTACTACTACTACTACTACTTTTGCTACTATTACTACTTTTGCTACTACTACTACTATTGCTACCGCTGCTACTACTACTACTACCGCTGCAGCTACTGCTACTACTACTCCAACAACTTCTACTATTACTACTGGTACTACTGCTACTGCTATAGCTACTATTACTACTATGGCTACTGCTTCTGCCTCTGACTACAACTATTGTTACTACAACTACTAAAACTAATCACAATGCTACTAGTACTACTAGTACTAGTACTGCTACTGTTGGTACTACTACTACTGCCCATGCTATAATTGCTATAATTACAACTACTACTACTACTATTGCTAGTACTAGTTCTGCTACTACTAATACTACCACTACTTCTATTACTATTGCGACTACGACTACTACTATTACTACTGCTGCTGTTGCTGCTACTGCTGCTATTTTTACTAGTACTGATGTTGCTGCTACTGCTACTACTACTATTGCTACTACTACTACCACTACTTCTACTGCTACTACTACTATTTCTACTAGTATTGATGTTGTTGCTACTACTAAAAATCATACTGCTACTGCTACTATCACTACTACCACTTCTACGAATACTGTTGCTGCAGGTGCTGCTACAACTACTACCCTTAGAACTTTTCCTACTATTATTACTATTGCTTCTTGTACAACAGCTACGACTACTACAACTACTAGTACTACTCCTACTACTTCTGCTTCCTACTACTACCACAACTACGACTACAACAACTACTAGTACTACTGCTACTACTTCTGCTAATACTATTGCTAATACTACTACTACTGTTGTTGCTACTACTACTTCTACAACTAGTACTACTATAACTAATCAACTACTACTGCTACTACTAAAGCTACTACAACTACTACTGCTACAACTACTTGTGTGACTACTACTGCTACTACAACTACTAAGACTACTAATACTACTACTACTGCTACTACTATTACTACCACCATTACTACTTCTACTACTACTTTGACTACTCCTACTACTGCTTCTGCTACTACTGCTACTGATGCTACTGCTACTACTACTACTGATGCTATCGCTACAACTGCTACTACTGCTACTACTGCTACTATTACTACTACTGCTCCAACTAATATTACTGCTCTTATTACTACTACAACTACTACTGTTGCTGCTGCTGCTACTACTCCTACTAATACTACCGCTTCCACCACTATTACTATTACTGCTGCTGCTACTTCTACTACTATTACTTCTAGTACAATTACTATTACAATAACTACTACTGCTATGACTAATAATTACTGCTACTACTATTGCTACTACTTAAACTACTACTACTATGGCTGCTACAATAACAGCAACAACTACTACTACTACTAACACTACTACTAATGTTGCTACTACTACTATTGCTACTACTACTGGTGCTACTGCTACCACCACTACTACTACTACCACCACTACTACTGCTACTACTACTACTACTACTGTTACTAGTACAACTACTTTAACTATGACTACTACTATAACCGCTACTACTACTAAGAATACTGTTACTGCTACTACTACTATGACAACTACAACTACTACTACTACTACTGTTGCTACTACTACTACTTCTGCACTACTAATACTACTACTACTACCGCTACTACTACTACTACTACTATTGCTACTATTGCTACTACTAATACAACCATTATTACTACTACTACTAAAACTTCTCCTACTACTGCTACTGCTGCTGCTGCTAATACTTCTACTATAGTAACGACTACTACTATTGTTGGTACTGCTACTGCTGTTGCGACTACCAATAGTACTACTACTACTACTACTACTACTACTACTTTCCCAACGACTTCTACAACTGTATGCTACTTTTGCTACTACTACTACTACGACTACTACTACAACTACTACTACTCTTGTTGCCGCTGCAGTTACTGCTAGTGCAACTATTACTTCTCCTACTTCTACGACTACTGCTACTATGCAACTACCATAACTACTGCTACTGCTAAAACTAATATTACTACTACAACTACTACTACTGCTACTACTACTACTAATACTAGTACTGCTACTCCAACTACTTCTACTATAACTACTACTACAACTACTGCTGCTACTGCTAGTACTGCTACCGCTGCTCTACTACTATTACTATTGCAACTATTTCTTCTAATCCTACTGCTACTATTACTACTACTCCTGCTATAACTAGAAAACTATTATTTTCGCTAATGATAATCCTACTGCTGCTGCTACTACCCCTACAACTACTACTACTACTACAACTACAACTGATACTCCTACTACTGCTACTCCTCCTCCTTCTATGACTGCACCTGCAAAAACCACTACTACTAATGCAGCGGCTACTACTATTGCTATTACTGCTTTTGCTACTACTACTGCTATAATTACTACTACTGCTACTACTTCTACTGCTACTACAGTTGTACGACTACTACTACGACTACTACTACTACTACTACTTCTACTACTACTACGACTACTACTAGTACTAATACTACTACTTCTGCTACTACTGCTACTACTATTACTACTACTGCTACTACTTCTACTACTAATGCTGCTACAGCAACAATAACTACTACTTTTACTTCTGCTACTATAGCTACCACTTCTATTATCGTTACTACTATTACTAGTACTATTACTACAACTACTATAGCTATAACTGTCCATGCTACTATAGCTACTATTGCTACTATAAATTCTACTCCCACTACTACTGCATCTACTGCCCAAACTACTACTTCTACTACTACAATTTCTGCTATGCTACTTTTGCTACTACTACTACTACTACTACAACTAATACTACAACTGCTACTACTCCTGCTGGCGCTACGACTGCTACTACTTCTACTACTACTTCTCCTACTTCTATGACTACTGCTACTACTGCAACTACCATAACTACTGCTACTGCTACAACTAATATTACTACTACAACTGCTACTATTATCGCTACTACTACTACTAATACTACTACTACTATTCCTACTACTACTACTTGAGCTACGACTACAACAACTATTGCTACTACTACTACAGCTACCTATGCTCTACTACTGTTATTATTGCAACTATTTCTTCTACTCCTACTACTACTATTACTACTACTTTCGCTATAACTACAACTACTATTATTTTCACAAATGATAATCCTACTCCTACTGCTACTACTCCTACAATAACTACTACTACTGCAACTACAACTGATACTCCTAGTACTCCTCCTCCCCCTCCTTCTACTACTACTACTACTACTAATATCGCTACTACTGTTGCTATTACTACTTTTGCTACTTTGACCACAATAATTACTACTAATGCTACTACTTCTACTACTACTACGACCACTACGACTAGTACAACACCTGCTACTACTACTACTACTTCTACTACAACTACAACAACTACTACTACTAATACTACTAGTTCTGCTACTACTGCTACTACTAGTACTACTACTCCTGCTGCTACTGCTGCTATCACTAATACTAATATTACTCCTACTATGACTACTATTTCTACTACAATAACAACAACAACTACTTCTACTATAACTACTATTACTACTACAACTACGGCTACTACTACTACTACTACAAGTTTTGCTATTGCTACTACAGCTTCTACTGCTACTACTGCGACTAATGCTACTTTGGCAACTACTGCTTCTACTACTACTATAACTACTACTACTACAACGGCAGCCACGACTACTACTACTGCTTCTACTACTACTACTACTTATGCTACTATTGCTCTACTACTACTACTTCTATTATAACCACTACTATTACTACTGCTCCTCATTCTACTAAAACTACTATTACAACTACTACAGCTACCGCTATTGCTATTATCGCTACTACTACTGCTAATTCTACTATTGCTACTACTGCTACTATTACTAGTACAACAACTACTACTATTGCTACTACTACTATTACTACCTCGACTACTAAAACTATAACTATTACATCTATTATTGCAACTATAGCTACTACTACTATTATCGATGCTGCTACTACTATTGCTACTACAACTACTACTGCTACAACTATCCACACTGCTATAGCTACTATTGCTCCTACAACTTCTACTCCTACTACTACTTCTGCTACACCTACCACCGCTGCCACTACTATTACTACTATTATGACTACTGCTACAACTACTACTACTCCTGTTGTTGCTGCAGTTGCTGCCGTTATGGCTACTGCCACTACTACTACTCCTTCTCCTACTTCTATGACTAGTGCTACTACTATAACTACTATTACTGCTGCTACTACTACAACTAATAATACTACTACAATGGCCACTGCTATAGCAAATACTACTGCAACTAGTGCTATGGCTACTACTACAACAACTACTACTAATACTACTACTCCTCCTCTTGCTACTACAGCATCAACTGCTACTACTACTACTGCTGCTGCTACTGCTCTACTATAATTACTATTCCTACAATTTCTTCTACTCCTACTGCTACTATTACTACTACTCCAGCTACAACCACAACTACTATTATTTTTACTAATGATGCTCCCACTGCTACTGCTACTACTTCTACTACTTCTACAACTACTGCAACTACAATTGCTACTCCTACTCCTTCTACTACTGCCACTATTAATACCACTACTACAAATACTGAGTCTACTACTATTGCTATTACTACTTCTGCTACTACTACGGCTATAGTTACTACTACTACCACTACTTCTACTACTACTATGGCTGCTACGACTACTACTACTACTATTACTGCTACTGCTGCTACACTGCTACAATTACTACTACTACTACTACAATTACTACTACTACTGCTACTATTACTACTAATACTACTACTACTTCTTCTACTACAACAACAACCATGGCTACTGCTATGCCTACTACTACTACTACTATTACTACAAGTTTTGCTATTTCTACTTTTGCTACTACTGCTACTGGTACAACTACTTCTACTTCTATAACTACAGCTACTACAAATACTACTACTACTACAGCGGCTACCATGACTACTACTACAACTACTTTTGCTACTATTGCTACCGCTACTACTACTTCTACTACTATTAAAACTGCTACTACAACTACTATGATTGTTACTACTACTACCACTATTACTACTACTTCTGCTACTATTACTACTACTTCTACTATAACAACAATAACAATAACTACTCCTACTGCTGCTACTTTTACTACTACTACTGCTACTACTACTACTACTACTACTACTACTACTACTATTACTACTACTACTACCACTACTACCACCATAATGGCTAGGTCTACTATTGCTACTCCTACTGCTACATCTCCTACTATTATGAATATTGCTAATACTACTACTCCTACTACTATGACTACTGCTACTACTACTACTATTACTACTACTACAACAACTACTACTACTACTTCTAGTATTGCTACTACAACTAATATTTTACTAGTAATACTACTACTGGTAGTAGTAGTAGGAATAGTAGAAGTAATATTAGTAGTAGTGGTATTAGTAGTACTAAAAGTAGCAGTTGTAGTAATAGCTACAACCGTAGTAGCAGCAGTAGTAGTAATATAAGTAGCAAAAGTAGTTTCAATAGTAGTAGGAGTGCTAGTAGTAGTAGGTGTAGTACTAGCAAGACTAGTAGTTGTAGTAGTGGTAATAGTTATTATAGTATTAGTAGCAATAGTAGTGGTAGTAGTAATAGGTGCAATAGTTGTTGTAATAGTAGTAGTAGCTATAGGAGTAGTAGCAGTAGTAGTAGTAGTAGTAGTAGTAGTAATAGTAGTAGTATTACTAGTAGTTGTGATAGTAGTAGCAGTGGGGGAAGTAATAATAGTTGTATTAGTAGTAGTAGTAGTATGAGTGCTAGGAGTAGCAGTAGCAGTAGTAGTAGTTGGAGATGTAGTAGGAGTCATAGTAGTAGCAGCAACAACATCAATAGCAAGAGTAATAGTAGTAGGAATAGTAGTAGCAGCTGCAGTAGTAGTGGTAGTAGTAGCAGTAACAACAACAGGAGTAGTACTAGTAATAGTACTAATAATAGTTATTATTGTAGTACTAGTAGTAGTAATAGTAGAAATACTAGTAGTAGTTTGAGAAGTAGTAGTGGTAGTAGTACTCATAGCAGTAGCAATAGTAGCATCTGTAGTGACAACAGTAGCAGCTAGAGTAGCAATGACAGCGGCAAAAATAGCATTAGCAACAGTGGCAGTGGTAGTGGTAGTAGAAGTAGTAGTAGTTGCAATAACAATAGTAGTAGTTTTAGTTATAGTACTAGCAGTAATTGTAGTATTAGTTGTAGTAGTAGAAGCAACAAAAGTAGTAGTAGTAGAAGTAGTACTAGTTGTAGTTGTTGTAGGAATAGTGGTAGAAGAAGTATCAGTAGTAGTAGTAGCTGTTGTAGTTGAAGTAGTCGTAGTAGTAGTAATAGTAGTAGTAGTAGTAGTAGTAGTGGAATAGCATTAATTATGGTACTAGTATTCATGGTAGCAGCAACAGCAATAGCGGTAGTAGCAATAGTAGAAATAGTAGTAGTACTATTAATAGTAGTAGTAGTTGCAGTAGTAGCAGTAGTAGTAGTAGCCGTAGTAGCAGCAGTTGCATCACTAGCAGTAGGAATAATATCAGAAGTATGAGTAGCAGTGGTAGTAGCAATAATAGCAGTAATAGTAGTAGCGGTAGTAGTAGTGGCAGTAGTAGTAAGTATAGTGGTAGTCGCAGTTGTAGTACTTGCTGTAGTAGTAGTAGCAGAAGTAGTAGTAGTAGTACTAGCAATAGTAGTAGTAGCTCCTGTAGTTGTAGTAGTAGAAGTAGAAGCAGTAGTAGTTGTTGTTGTAGGTGCTATAGTAAAAGTAGTAGTAGTAGTAGGAGGAGGAGGAGTAGTAGTAGTAGTAGTAATAGTAGCAGCATAGTAGTAATCGTTATAGTAGCAACATGAGTCATAGCTATAGTAGCTGAATTAGTAGTAGTAGAAGTAATAGTAGTAGTAGTAGCAGCAGCAGCAGCAGTACTAGTAGTAGTTGAAGTAGTTGTAATAATAGTAGTAGTAGCAGTACAAGTAGTATTAGATGTTGTAGTAGAAGTGGTAGTAGTAGTAGCAATACTAGTATTAATCGAAGCAGTTGTGGTAGTAGTAGTAGTAGTAATGGTAGTAGTGGTCATTGTTGTAGTAGTTGTAATAGTATAGTAGCAGTAATAGCTATAGTAGTAGTAGTAGGAGGAGTAGTAGTAGTAGGAGGAGTAGTAGTAGTAGTTGTTGTTGTTGTTTTTGTTGTTGTAGTAGTTGTTGTAGTAGTTGTAGTAGTAGAAGTCGTAGTAGTAATAGTAGTAGTAATAGTTGTAGTAGTACCCGAAGTAGTAGTAGTAGCATTTGCGGAAGTAGTAGTAGTAGTGGTGGTGGTTGAAGTAGTAGTAGTAGTACCCGAAGTAGCAGTTGTGGTATTAGATGTGTTAGTAGTTGCAGTTGTAGTAGTACTAGTTGTAGAAGTAGTAGTAGCAATAGTGGCAGTAGTACCCAAAGTATTAGTAGTAGCTGCAATAGGAGTAGTTTAGTAAAAGTAGTTGCAGTTGCAATAGTCATTATAGTAGTAGTTGTAGCAAAAGTAGTAGAAGTGGTAGTAGTTGTTGTATAGCAGTAGTAGCACTTGTGGTAGCAGTAGTCGTAGTTGCAACAATAATAGCACTAGTTCTAGTATTGTTAGAAGTAGAAGCAGTAGTATTTATAGAGTAAGTCACAGAAGTAGTGTTAGTAGTAGTAGTAGTAGTAGTGGTAGTAGCTGAAGTAGTAGTAGTGGTAGGAGATGTAGTAGTAGCAGCAGTAGTAATAGTAGTAGTAGCACTAGTAGTATTAGTAGTAGCCGCAGAGGAAATAATAGTTGTAGTAGTAGCAGTAGTAGTAGCAAAAGTAGTAGGAGGTATATAGTAGCAGTAGTAGTAGAAGAAGATGTAGTAGTAGCCGTAGTAGAAGTACTAGTAGCAATATTACTAGTGATAGAATTAGACATAGTAGTAGTAGTCATAGTAGTAGAAGCTGTATTAGTAGTGGTAAGAGAACTTGTCTTAGCAGTAGCAACAATAGTAGTTATAGTAGTAGTAGTTGTGGGAGTAGTAATAGTAGTAGTAGTAGCAGTAGTAGTAATAGTTGTAGTAGCTGTAGTAGTAGTAGTAATAGGAGTAACATCAGTAGTAGTGGTAGCAGTAGTAGTAGTAGCAGTTATTGTAACAGTAGTAGTAATTATTATAGAAGGAATAGTAGCTATAGTAGCAGTAGTAGTTGTAGTAGGTGTGGTAGCAATAGCAGTAGT